>JAVKPL010012057.1:0-57056 GCA_032173675.1 Gastrolobium villosum | reverse complement strand
TGCCAGGAACCGCTCCTTGTCCGTGCCCTTGCGCACCGGCGATCACTCCCCGCCCTCGTCAGTGCCCGGGATGTTACATGCCCACCAGCTTCCGCCTGGTTCGTCCTCAAACCACACCGTACTGGATGAGAGGCCCTGCTCTGATACCACTTGTAACGCCTGGCAACTTGCAAGGATTAACGACTGTCCCCACACACTAACACGAGACTTTTCAGTGTGCTTTGTCCTCACTCGCACACTTCCCGGGAAAACTTCCCAGGAGGTCACCCATCCCAGAATTTCTCCAAGTCAAGCACGCTTAACTGTGGAGTTCTTCCGATCCGGGCTACCGAAAAGTAGATGCATCTTGTTAGTATAGGTAGTACCAATTAATTCTTATAAGCCATTCCCAACTGTACTGTCCCATACCAGCACAGTCTCTGGAATCCCTCTCTTTCCGGTGTTATTCGATTCATTCATGTACCCCCATCGCTGGAAGCCTGCCAGGAGCCGCTCCTTGTCCGTGCCCTTGCGCACCGGCGATCACTCCCCGCCCTCGTCAGTGCCCGGGATGTTACATGCCCACCAGCTTCCGCCTGGTTCGTCCTCAAACCACACCGTACTGGATGAGAGGCCCTGCTCTGATACCACTTGTAACGCCTGGCAACTTGCAAGGATTAACGACTGTCCCCACACACTAACACGAGACTTTTCAGTGTGCTTTGTCCTCACTCGCACACTTCCCGGGAAAACTTCCCAGGAGGTCACCCATCCCAGAATTTCTCCAAGTCAAGCACGCTTAACTGTGGAGTTCTTCCGATCCGGGATACCGAAAAGTAGATGCATCTTGTTAGTATAGGTAGTACCAATTAATTCTTATAAGTCATTCCCAACTGTACTGTCCCATACCAGCACAGTCTCTGGAATCCCTCTCTTTCCGGTGTTATTCGATTCATTCATGTACCCCCATCGCTGGAAGCCTGCCAGGAGCCGCTCCTTGTCCGTGCCCTTGCGCACCGGCGATCACTCCCCGCCCTCGTCAGTGCCCGGGATGTTACAGGGAGGGCATTACTCAGCCTCACTCCGCCTGGAAATCCAAACAGGGTCAGCCGGATGTACCAGAGAAATTGGATCGGCTGGACCTCAATGAAGAGGCAATTTTCTGGCACTCCTTCATCAATTCCACAATCATAGCTTCCACAAATTTGAGCGATGTCAATGTGGAAAGGGCGGTGCTGCTTTACACTCTGCTAGGGGATTATAATCTGCATATTGGGGCTATTCTGTCTGATAGGATAGTCCATATCATTACTCAGGGGCGACTAGATTTTAGTTTGGCTCACTGCTCACTCATTGAGCAACTTTGCATACAGGCAGGAGTGGACATACCAGAGGATGAGCCAAGAGATGTGAAAATAAAAAAATACCTGACCCAAAACCACTACAATGATATGCATAAGGAGTCCAGAAGGCAAGCTATCTGGAAAGCATCTGGTGGTGTTGTTCCACCACCTCCCCTAGTCTCATCAACACCTCCATCTGCTGGTTCTCAGTTGCTTCAGCAGTTGATGGTTCAAAGCAACTATATGATGAGTATGTTGGAGCGACTGTGCCTGGACAGGGGAATTGACACAGCTGGGTTGATGGCTCAAGTTCCACCCAGTTCACAGGCGGGTCCGTCTATGCCTTCCGCTGCTGCTAATGATGATGTGCTTGGTGATCTGGAGGCTGATGATGATTTCATGGATGACATTTGAGCTTTGCTTTTTCATTGTCACTCACTGCATCTTGCTAATCTCTTGAAATAATTAGTTTTACATTTTGAAAACACTGTTGAACAAAAGAAATTTTTGCTGCAATTTGACTTTAGTTTGGTTTTCATGATTATTCTGTTTTGGAAATTAACAAGTATGTGTATTCCATCTGGCAGAATTAGCTATCATCTAGAATAGTTTGTTGCTGAGGACAACAACATTCTAAATCTGGGAATTGTCGCATAGCATGCTGAATGCGAGATTGATGAATACTGTGGAACTACACCATACACCATGAAAAAGACGTCTTGTTTTGAAAAAAAAAAAAGAGAGAAAGAAGAACAACAGCAATTCTCAGGTTTAAATATGCTTGATTGAATTTTGGAATACAATGCATAAACTTCTGGCATGACATTGTATAGGCAATTTCTTTCAACTGGTATGTCTGAATTTTTATGCTTGAATGATTAATAATGCCTAAATGATTCTTTTGGAAGTCTAGTCTGACATCATAGCTAGTGAGTTTTTGTGCTTAAACACTTATTTTATTCTGAGAGACCTCACTGTAATAGCATTTCAGAACTTGCTCAGTTTCTCTAAAGATGCATGCACTGATTGAAATGATTAAGGAAAATTTTATTCTGTTAAGCCATGGCCAAATACTACACCAGATAAAATTTTCCATTGCTCACCTCCTTGGAGCCTGAACCTTTTTATTCATCATTCTTGCTTAGCCATAGTCAGATTGTCTTACCTTAATTGAGATTGAATCACTGATGCGTTGGAATGAAAACAAAGGAAATGAGGTAAGCTCCACAGAGATCAATAGAAAAAAAAAAGGCAAAGGAAGTGTGCTCTTAAAAAATAAAAAAGAGGTGAATGTAAAGAAAATGAGGCTGAAAAGGAATTAATTCCCGAAATTCTGTGGGAATGTTAGTGGAGTAAAGCAAATAAGTTGAAGGTGTAATACCAGTTTTTCAATCTCATTGTTGCTTTAACTACTACCCATAAATTCCTACCCTTTAGCCCGGCCAAGTTATAGCCTGTAAAGTTCTTTTGATCAATTGTGCATGTGTTAATGTTCCTCATCTTTAGGAACTTGAGAATATGAGCAAGCTTATGGTAATGTTATTGCTGTGATAGATTGAGTGATTGTCATTCCCCCAAACACTTGAGTATTGAGCGTTATATGATTATCTGGGTGAGGGGTGTTCAAACTAGATTCTGGTCTTTTCATAAAAGGCATTGTTAAAGTTCTTTGCATTAATTCAGGCATGCTTAGTATGGTAATCTATTGATTGGCTGTACGATGTTATGTTGGATTGATTGATTGTTTCCTGGATTGAGTCTTGTACATTGCTAGGGACAGCAAAGTTTAAATCTGAGAATTATTTGATATGCGATCAGCATATAAGAAATTACAAGATGAAAAGAAGAAGAAAGTGACTCAATCAATGCAAGAAAGGCAGAAAAACTGATTAAAAGTATCCAAAGTCTGAATATCAGGAAAGATGCAGTAAAAGAAGTCAAAAAGGACAAAGAAGAGCTAAAATCCCACGCTGTCAGCGTGGGTATGGCGCTCACAGCGTGGGAAGTAGAAATTTCGCAGAAGATCCCGCGCTGAGAGCGTGAGATCCGCGCTATAAGCGCGGGAGAGCAAAAATAGGCAGAACCTCCCACGCTCACAGCGCGGGAGTGGCGCTGTCAGCGTGGGAGGCGCGAAAGATGAAGTTCAAAATTTGGCAAATTAGGTCAAGGTCTCTTATAAAAAGATACTCAACCTTGGAAGGAAAAAGGACACAAAAGATCCAAAAAGAGGCAGATCCGGCTGGAGAAGGAAGGCGTTCTTCGTGTTCGTCGTCCCGTTCTTGTGCTTTTCTTCTATTTTTATTTTCAGTTCATGTTGGATTCAGATCAGCGATCATGATGTTGATTGGCTAGATCTATTTTCTGTAGTCAGGGCCATGATCCCTTTGTGAACAATTGGTACAAGGATTGAATCATTATATGTGTTGATTTTAATATACTTTATCTTTATCTTGTGCGTATTGATATTATTTCTGTTAGATCTGATCAACCTAATAGGGGATGATATTCTGGGGATTAGGGTTCGCAATAGGAATATTGGAATACTGATTCTGAAAGGAGATAAAGATGACGCTTCATGCATGTTCTAGGAATAGACTTGTATGAATTGCAGTCGTGGGATTTATCTACATAATTCTTATTTTCATGCGGGATTACTAAGGGATTAGGGTTCCAATTGAAGTAAAGGGTTAGATCACCAAGGGATTGGGATCTAACTAATTATTTCTAAAGATGATAATTTGTCTGAGTTGTTAATTTCGATAAGTATTGTGAATCAATCCAAAGTAAAATTGGGAGCAATTGGTGAATGTACCCTGGCTACAGTACTCTTTCTCACGTCTTTTAAAAAAACATTTCTTTCATTTTCTTATTTTAAGTCTTTCTCATAAAAACTTAAAAACAAGTCTTTACTTTTTAATTAGTTACAATATTGTGGAACCACAAATCGATTCATCTAACTTAAGAGGACTGGTTATCGTAGTAGTTGTTTTACAATCCCTGTGGAGACGATCTTACTTATCACTTTTATTACTTGGAACGATCGGTACACTTGCCGATTACGCATCACCCAGGTACGGATTAGTGGATTGTGGCTGCTGTTTATTTTATGCTGTTACATTGTTATGTGGCATGTGTAGTGTTTTGACATGCCTAGTTAGTTTATTTTGAGACTATGTGCTATATGTAATAATGCTCAGTATTGTTATTAATTGAGCTTCTGGATTATGTCTGTAATTTTTACAAGTTATGTTAGATGCATATGATGAGGACATATAGACATGATGTATGGATTTATTAATTTGAGCATAAAGCCATTATGTATGTACTGACCCTAGATGGGGATTGCAGTCCGTGTAGGACTTGCAATCTGACTGTTATATAATTATGTCTATCAGGTGTATTTGTGTGTAAGATTCCTATCTCCCAGTTATCGGTTAAACAGTCGTTATGTTATCCGTGAGACTCTGACAGGAATGACACTTGTTGTCATATCCGGTTGGTCAATGGCCACTAATACTGGCTAATGGGATTAATTAGTAGTTGTATGTTTAGATTTACGCTTTCGCAGTATTTCATGTGAACGTTTATAGAAATATTTTCAAAAAATATTTTGGAAAAAGTTTATTCGTATTTTTACGAGTCGTTTTATTAATCTTTAAATAAAATCTTCCGCAGTGTACGCTATAATATCATGATGTTAACAACCGGAGTAATATGGGGTGTTACATATTTCATGCATTATTTAGCCCTAAAACATGGTAAACCAAAGGTTTATCATATCTATATATATATATATATAGGAATAACATCTGTCATTTTAAAGATATAAACTTATATCAATTTAGATCATAACCATTGATTTCTGTCTATCAACGGTTATAATTTATTAGATCAAAATTATTAATTAATTAATAATAAATTTGACCCATTAAGTTTGACCCAATAGATTATAACCGTTGATGGACGGAAATCAACGGTTAGGATCTAAAATGATATAAGCTTATATCTTTTAAAATGATAGATGTTTTTCCATATATATATATATATATATATATATATATATATATATATATATATATATATATATATATATATATATATATATATATATATTCTTCAAAACTAACTCGGCATTTTTTTATATATTATCAATTGGTTTATCGATTATTCGACTAGTTCGATTCAAGTTGGATAGGATCACATTGGCGACAAAGTTCTCCCCACCAAATCTTAACACAACTGCATTCTCAGATACTTGAATTCAAGACAACTTGTTAAGTAAAAGAACTATTTCCCATTTGAACCACATGTTTAGTGGTCAACTCTCTTTTTCTCTATGATATGATCTACTTTTTTCCCTTCTTATAATATCATGTTGTTCACTAAATATATCCAGATCATTCTCCTGTTGACCAATATTAATATTATATAGTAACAGATCACCTATCTTTAATGTTAGCATTTTATAATTAGTCCATCTTAATTCTCTGTCACTTTTTTTTGTCTTCATCAATTATGATCTTATTGCACATCCTACCTTTAAATCTGTAGATAATTAATTGGAGAGCTTATTTAAAAATTTTAGAAGAAGCTAAACTATCTGCAAAGGCAAAGGATGTGATTAGTAGACTCCTATTTAATTGAAACTGAAGGAACAGATGAGATAAAGATATTGTGACATGTTCTTTTCGAAATTGTATAATTCACTCCGAGTTGCAGTTGCATATTAACAGAATTTATATACATAATTAACATGGTTTAAGATTACTTAAAACCCTTAAAATATTCCATAGAATTTAATCATATCATTTAATTAAAGTTTAGACCTAATTTTGCTTAATTACAAAATGGTCCCTGTACTTTCACATAATTAAACTTTGACCCCTAAGCTTCTTAAACATTACTATAAGAGTCCTAATTGACTTGCTTGGCATGAATTGTATTTTCATGATTTTTTTCAAGTCGATCAGATGATTAACAGATCAATTCTAGCTTTCATAACATATTTACCGTAGAATTACATAACTTAACTATGTAATTCCATAATTTCCTATACTTATGTAATTATAACTATAATAACCATACATAATCAATTCTTAAAAATTTGGGTTGTTATAACATCAGGGAATGATGACATTCAAATCCAAAGAGATATGGCAGAAGAAGAAGAAGATGAAGATAGAAAAGATCAAGTAGAAAAAATAAGGAAATAAAGAGAAAGATTGAATGAAAGGGTAAGTAACGTTGTTCTTTTTTTGCCTCTGACTCTGTGGTTTGAAAGAAAGTGAAGAGGTAAAAGGGGCGTTGATGCCTAAAACATTGATACGGAAAGTGAGCGAGAGAGGAAGAAGAATTGAAAGACTAAGGTTGAATGAACCATCCAATGATAAATTTTTCACTTCTTCCCGTGCTCTTCAGTTTTTTTTTTTTTTTTGTGGATAGTTCATCTGATAAATTTATTTTATATGACTTGAGAACACTTGTAAAGGGAATGGTCAATGATAAGATTTAATCATAAAATCTTTACATTCACCCATATAAAATTTTATCAATTAAATTAGCTGATAATTTATTTTGTAATGGAGTTATATTTAGACCATTTTTAATGGAAAGATATTACTGTTTAAATGAATAAATTTAATATTATAATCTATTTGCATTATTTGACAAATTCGGCACTAATAAAAGAGTCAATAAGACAAATCTTAGTTTGATTTGAGTACAAAAGTTGATAAACAAAATAATTCATCCACCGAAAAAGCTTGACCGGTCGAATAATAAATGGACCAATTATAGAAAACTAAAAAAATAAGGGAAAAAGAAGAATAAAGTTATAGGAAAGTTGTTAGGTTATGTTATAGAGATAGAGATTGTGGGACCCACACTTGCTTTCAAAAAATATGCATGAACGTAACATATCATGCTCTACAAAATATATACATATATAGTGATGCTCCAGAATGCTACACTAGCTATTTGCTCCAACTAGTATCTCAAGCCATCCTGAACTGCTCTCTTGCTCGCTCTCATACTACTGTAGTACCTGAAAAGTAAGTCCCCAGACAAGGTGAGATTGACCATCTCAGTAAACCCTGATTTTATGAAGTAGTCTCCATCCATGAGTTCACTCCCTATATAAATGTCAGACAACATAGCATAGATGACATCATACATTTCATAAACATACATAAGACTTCTAGGACTATACTCCAGGGGTTGTATCCCACAAAGAGATCTTAACCTATACCTATACCTATACTCTCAGGGTTGTGTCCCTCAAAGGAGATCATAACATATTTCTATACTTATACTCCCAGGGTTGTATCCTTCAAAGAAGATCATAACATATTTCTATAACTATACTCCTAGGGGCTATATCCCACAAAGGAGTCCACACCTGTACTCTCCAAACCTATATATACTATAACATAACATATTCTCCTATAACCTATCATATAGCAACATATCATATTACTTTATACTATTTCCTATCACATCATAACATCATATAACATAACAAAGATCCTAAAGTGTAATTTCTCACTTGACTAGTCTATAAACTCCCAAAGCGTAATTTCTCACTTTAACCAGTCCATACATAATCTCCAAGAACGTAAGTCCTCAATGGATTGTTTATTGATCAAGAACCATATATCATACATACATATCATATCATATCATATCACATCATATTTTATGCATGAGCTACATGAATGCAACTATACTATATATCTACATTCATCATAACATATACCATATGAACCATCATTCAAACGGACTTTGGTGGAACAACATACCTGAGAAAACTTTGAAACCAACAACTTACCTGAAACTAGCTTTCCTGTAAACCTCACTCGTACGTCACTAAAGTTATCCATTTATTCGTAACCGTCAAGATCACCAATTCAAACATGATCTTTATGTCAATACATAATTACTTACACTTGAAGAATCCTCTTATGTACATACATATTTCGAGATTCTTCTTCAAGTTAGTCCATATAATCCTTAACATATTCTTACTTACCAACTCATGTGAAATCATACCAATTCACAAGTCAATGCTCAAACTTAGACATATACTTAAAGTCTTACATATTAACACATTTAACCTAATTCATTTAACCATATGTCAACTTAGGTTTCTATAACACCTCAAGTATTTAAATGTTTATTTTAATGTCATAATGTGAAATGAAAGTTGATGGATTAGTGAAAATCCAAGTATTATGGCCAAAAGGGGCAAAAAGGGCAAAATTGTAATTTGCCAACCGTGTGATATGAGGCAAAAATACTGAGTTAGAGATTTCAAATGACAAAAGTAATGCTGGAAATGGAATCAGGGCGGAAGATCGAGTGAACAGACAAATTTGGGAAAAATTGATGAATAGTGAACTTTTAGTGTTAAAATACTGTGGTGTGAGTGTACCGATAGGTGTGAAATTTTTATCGTTATTTTGGAGAAAGAAAAATATGTCATGGACTGGAAAAATATTTAGATTAAGGATTTATGATCAGAAATTTTATCGGAGTTAAAGTTAGATCGCGTGTGGGACCCGTGTGACCGAAGTCACTTGGCCCACCTCCTTTTTCTTCTTCTTTCCTCCTCCTTTCTCCCTTATGTGAGCGCTCCTCCCCCTGCAAAAGACCAAAACCCACCATTCTTCACTTTTCTTCCCATTTCTTCGTTTCTCCACCGAATCGCTTGATTTTGGTGTTGAAATCTATCGTAAACAACCTTCCAAAGCCATTGGTAGCACCTAGAAGCCTTGAATCCATCTCTTTGGCCGCGTTTTAAGCAAAGTCAGATCCGACCCATAAGTGTTTTTGGAGATTTCTAGGAGTTTTGATCTTCAAATGGTTTAGTGAAGCCTTGGTGGTGATCATACAACTCATTGTAAGTATATTTGTGGTCTTTTGATAGTTGATTTCTTAGATCTATGAATATGTGTTCAAAACTTTGATTTTAGATGTGTGATGATAGAGAGCCCAAATGGAAAAATGCTATTAGATGAAAAGGCCTTAGAATCATGTTTGTAAGCTAGAAATGCTATGTTAAATTTTGGTGAAAAATCTAGGTTTTTAACTTAGAGAATTTTGAGGAAATTTGATGAAAAATGAGTTTTGGTGTAATTTGGATTTAATGATTGTTGTAGGGTGCCTCACACGGTTGGAATTGTGACAAGTTGATTTGGAGCATACGTTTGGAACGGTGTTGCTCGTATTGAGGTAAACTCTTGGAACTTGGGTTTAATCCCTAGTGAGCTCCACCACACCTAGAGGAAGGTTGTGGTTGGATTATGTAGTGATGACATGATGTGTTTGTGTGCTTGTATGCATATTGCTTGTATTGTGTGAAAATTGTGTGGTCACTGGCCAGTTGACGAGTGGAGTTTGGTCATCCGCTGGATTCATCCTTGTGAGAATGCCAGTCGGGTATTGCCGTGGAGTCGACTCTGGGAGCGGCGCCAGGATGATCCAAACGTGGGACGTCCGCCGGATAGGGCTCATGAGGAGTTCCGGTTGGGTATTGCCATGGAGTCTTCTCAACCATGGGAGAGGCGCCAGGACGGTCTCGGGAGTTATATGATGGAGTCCTTGAACGTGAATCCATGAGTGGATGTTCTTGGGTGTCTCCAGGAGGATGGTGATATTGTTTTACTTGCATGCCATATTATGTCATTTTGATACATTTTAGTGAGCCATGGAGTGGAGAGAGCCTCTAGCTCCATTGGTTTACTGAGATATATCCGTATATCTCACCCCGTGTTTGGGGGACCACATTTCAGGTCACTATGAGCCAGGAGGAGCTTCGGGCAAGAAGCCCGTATAGTGGGCGTTGGATTGACATGCGGTGCATTGGATTGCATGACCCTTTTGGAGGAGTTTATGGAGTGCACATAGCATACCATTAGTGTTTTGAGACTTAGGTCATGAACATATTGCATGATGTCATTTCCATGCTTTTGTTAGTGTTCATGGTCATATGCTAAGTCTTGATTATTGTTTTATTATTCATGGCTTGGATAACTGTATATTTTGAGTGAGCATGGGACTTGTCCATTGCCACATTCATAGCCTTGAAGTCTTGATGAGTAATGTTGTAAAAATGGTCCATTGTTACATGTAAATGGCCATTAATTTGAGAATGATGTAATTGATGTTAAACTTAAGGAAAATGCATGATGGAAGGGCCTAGAGCCAACATTAGGACATGATTATGTGTTATGTGGAGTATCAAGGGGTTAGGGATGGATTACACACCCTTTTTGGGGCTCAAAACTGCTATAATCTGTCATTTTGCTGCATAGTAATCGATTACCCAAGCATGGTAATCGATTACCATGCAACAGGGGACGAAAAATTAGCTACTGTCTGCACTGGTAATCGATTACTGGCCTTTGGTAATCGATTACCATGTGAGGTAATCGATTACCCAAAGCTGGTAATCGATTACCAGAACAGAGGAATTGAAAAATTGGCTACTGCCTCATTTTTGACAGGTGGTAATCGATTACCACCCACTGGTAATCGATTACCACAGTGTAATTTTTGAAAATTCAGGTTTTTCTAGACTAAAAGAAAGGGGTATAACTTGATGGGTAGAACTCCAAATGGTACGTGGTTTGAAACCACGCGTAGACAACGTAAAGGACTACAACTTGGTAAAATGAGAGAGTAAGATGGTGAGTTTAAATGAATTGAATAAAAAGAAAGATGAATGATGTTAGCAAAAATGTATGATTCCGCAAATGGCATTTACAATTATAGTGTGGTTTTAATTGATTACGGAAAAAAAAAGTGTTTGCGTAAGAAAAGGAATATGTTAAAAGAAAAATTTGCCCGTAATTTAATTAACCTAATCACTGTGATTGTAACTGCGCTTAATATCATAATCAATGTTAACAATACCGGTGTACAACGGGCTGTTACATTTTATGGTATCAGAGCAGTTTTGTTTAGGGAACTCTGATTGTTTGTGTATGTTGTATCTTGTGTGCCATAGCTATCTGTGAACTATTTATGATTAATGTATATGTGATTCCTCAGTGTGGGTCTGATCAACTCATTCCTTTGTGTTACATGTACAGATATCATGAGTAGGGCACGAGGTCGCCGTGGGGCACGTGGTGCAGGTCCTTTGCCACCGGATCCGGTCACTGCAGCACTGAATGCTCTGCAGGCGGAAACGGCTGCAAATAGGAATATGACTGAGAACCTGATGAAAGCTAATCAGGATATGATGCAGGCCTTTATGGCTGAGATGAGGGCGGATAGAGGTCGTCCTAGGAGGGAGAATACACCTCCACATACGGCTACGGTGACTCCTACACCGACGCCATCTGTTACTCCTCAACAGGGGGAGAGTGGGGCTAGTCACCACACTGGTGAGGCTAGTCATCATACTACTATTGATCCGAGCTATATTCCTGATCCGTCATCTGTTGCCCAATCCACTGGGGCTGCTGGGCAGGTGCTTGATAATGCTGATGAGGAGCGTAGGCTCATATCTTTTAGGAAACATAAGCCACCCGCATTTCTGGGGTCAAGGGACCCAAAGGAGGTCACTGCTTGGTTGAGGGGCATGGACAAGATTTTTCAGGTTATGAGATGCCAAGATCCGCAGAAGTTATTGTATTCTGTCTATATGCTGGAGGGTGATGCCCAGGAGTGGTGGGACAATGTGTCTCGCCCGTTTGTTATTCAGGGAGAGGTCCTTACTTGGACTATGTTTGAAGGATTATTTCATGAAGAATATTTTCCCCGCGATGTTCGGGAGGCAAAGCAAGGTGAATTTGATAATCTGGTACAGGGAGTGATGACTGTTGATGCCTATGTGGCGAAATTCAATGAGCTTGTGAAGTTTGCTAATTATGGAGGTACTCTGCCTACTCCGGAATTCTTGTCAGCTAAATTTCAAAGAGGGCTGAGTGAGAAGATTGCAAAGAGGATGTCTAATACTGCGGTGAGGAACTTTGCTGATTTGGTGACCCAATGTAAGAGGGTCGAGACTGTTTATGGGAGGTATCCGAAATCTGATTCGGCAAAAGAGCAAGATGTTAAGAGGACACCTGGTCCTTCTGGTAATACTAACCGAGGAGGTTTTAATAATAATAATAGAGGTAGGGGGTTGCATGTGAGGCAGCCTCCTGGTCAGTTCAAGAGGGGTGGAAATACTAGTGGTGGTGGTGCTTCGAATCGATATTTAACCCCACAATGTGGGAAGTGTGGGAAATACCACAGAGGTGTATGTGGTGCTGGTACGTCGAATTGTTTTAGATGTGGTCAGAGTGGCCACTTTGCTAGAAATTGTACATCTTCTTTGGGGCAGGCTGCGAATCTGCAGGCCTTGCCGCCAGCTACTACT
Organism: Gastrolobium villosum; assembly: GCA_032173675.1. Classification (NCBI taxonomy): domain Eukaryota; kingdom Viridiplantae; phylum Streptophyta; class Magnoliopsida; order Fabales; family Fabaceae; genus Gastrolobium; species Gastrolobium villosum. Next base: position 44,366 of record JAVKPL010012057.1, on the reverse strand, counting down.
ACTACTACTACTGCTGCTCCTATTGCTGTTGTTCCTACTGTGGGACGAGTCTATACTACTAATGCGCAACGTACCGAAAAGGCTCCGAATTTGGTTAAAGGTATAATTTTTCTATCTAATGTTGATTTGTCTGTATTGTTTGATTCGGGAGCAACACATTCATTTGTGGCGGATGTAACGCCTGGCAACTTGCAAGGATTAACGACTGTCCCCAGACACTAACACGAGATTTTTCAGCGTGCTTTGTCCTCACTCGCACACTTCCCGGGAAAACTTCCCAGGAGGTCACCCATCCCAGAATTGCTCCAAGTCAAGCACGCTTAACTGTGGAGTTCTTCCGATCCGGGCTACCGAAAAGTAGATGCATCTTGTTAGTATAGGTAGTACCAATTAATTCTTATAAGCCATTCCCAACTGTACTGTCCCATACCAGTACAGTCTCTGGAATCCCTCTCTTTCCGGTGTTATTCGATTCATTCATGTACCCCCATCGCTGGAAGCCTGCCAGGAGCCGCTCCTTGTCCGTGCCCTTGCGCACCGGCGATCACTCCTCGCCCTCGTCAGCGCCCGGGATGTTACAGCGGACTATGTGGCTAAGGCGCTGGACTTAAAGGTAACACGGATGGTTCCTCCGATGCGTATTACTACTGCTACAGGCGAGGTTAGTGAGTCGTCTTGGATTTGTGAAGATGTAAAGTTCACTTATTTAGGCAGGGGTTACACCATTGATTTAATTATCTTACCCCTGGCCTCTGTCAATTTGATTTTGGGGATGGATTGGTTGTCTCGGAACTGCGCAATGATTGATTGCTGCGGGAAGAGGTTGTTGCTATCTCACGAGAGGCCGTCTGTTTGTCCGTCCTTGTATTTGTCTGTCAGTCAGACTGTGAAAGCCTTGAAGGCTGGAGATCTGGGTTATGTTCTGTTGGGCGGATTGGTAGGTGATAAAAAGGAGGAGATTTCTGCTATACCAGTTGTTAATGAGTTTGAGGATGTATTCCTAGATGAAATACCGGAATTTCCGCCAGAGAGAGAGATTGAATTCTCGATTGATTTATTGCCTGGTGTGGGGCCGATCTCCTTGGCTCCATATCGGATGTCGCCACTTGAGTTGGCTGAATTGAAGAAACATATTGAAGAACTGTCTGCGAAGAATTTTATTAGGCCGAGTGTGTCCCCGTGGGGAGCACCGGTGATATTTGTAAAGAAAAAGGATGGTAGCATGAGATTGTGCACTGACTACCGACAGCTGAATAAAGTGACTATTAAGAACCGGTACCCATTACCGCGTATTGATGATTTATTAGATCAGTTGAGGGGTGCCTGTGTATTTTCAAAGATTGATCTCCGGTCCGGATATCACCAGATTCGGATTAAACCGGAGGATGTACCTAAAACAGCTTTCCGATCCAGATATGGACATTTTGAATATCAAGTGATTCCTTTTGGGCTTACTAATGCCCCTGCGGTGTTCATGGATTATATGAACCGCATTTTCAAACCGTATTTGGACCAGTTTGTAATTGTGTTCATTGATGACATTTTGATCTATTCTAAGAGTAAAGAGGAGCATATGGACCATTTGAGGACTGTGTTGCAGGTGTTGAAAGACAAGAAACTGTATGCTAAACCGTCTAAGTGTGAATTCTGGTTGTCTGAGGTGCAATTTTTGGGTCATGTTATTTCTGCAAGCGGTGTTGCAGTGGATCCAAGCAAGATTGAAGCGGTGAGTGACTGGGAACGACCTAAGACTGTGACGGAGATTAGAAGTTTTCTGGGGCTTGCTGGCTATTATCGCCGGTTTATACAGGGGTTTTCTGCAATGGTTCTACCGTTGACCCGATTGACACGAAAGGATACTCCTTTTGTGTGGACCCAGGAATGTGAGGACTGTTTTCTACTACTTAAAGAGAAATTGACTACTGCTCCGGTGTTGACTCTACCTGATCCGGAGGGTGAGTTTGTGTTATATTATGATGCTTCTAAGAAAGGTTTAGGGAGCGTGCTGATGCAGGAAGGAAAAGTTATTGCATATGCGTCTAGGCAGTTGAGGCCACATGAAGAAAATTATCCGACGCACGACTTAGAATTGGCTGCTATTGTGTTTGCCTTGAAAATTTGGAGGCATTTTCTGTATGGAATGAAGTTTGCTGTGTTCAGCGACCATAAAAGCTTGAAATATTTATTTGATCAGAAGGAGCTGAATATGAGGCAGCGTAGATGGGTTGAATTTTTGAAAGATTATGACCTTGAGCTGAAATACCACCCGGGAAAGGCTAATGTTGTGGCAGATGCATTGAGTAGGAAGTCTGTTAACTTATCTCATATGATGATGTGGGACAATGAAGTGATTGAGCAATTCCGTGATATGAAAATAACGGATTTCTTTGCAGGAAGAATGTGTGATATGGAGTTGACTCGGATTGAGAACGAGCTGCACGAGAAGATTAAAGAGACTCAGATTCGCAATGAAAGTATAAAATATTTGAAAGGCCAGAGTGGCATATCTGTGAATGAACAGGGACTATTGTTATATCAGGGCAGGATTGTTGTGCCCAAGGAACTTGCTGAGGAAGTTATGACTGAGGCCCATAAGGGTCAATATTCTATCCACCCAGGTGCCACAAAGATGTACCAGGATTTGAAAGTTAAGTTCTGGTGGCCTGGTATGAAAAGGGATGTTGCCGAGTACGTGTCCAAGTGCTTGGTGTGTCAGAAAGTGAAAATAGAGCATCAGAAACCTGCTGGATTACTTCAGCCGCTGGATATACCTGAATGGAAATGGGAGAGTATTTCAATGGATTTTGTTGTGGGATTGCCGCGAACTCAAGCTGGTTATGATTCGATTTGGGTTATTGTGGATCGACTTACGAAGTCTGCACATTTTCTACCAGTACGAGTAGACCACACTACAGAGAAGTTAGCTACACTGTATGTAAAGGAGATTGTTAGACTCCATGGGATACCGATTAGCATTGTGAGTGATCGGGACCCGAAGTTTACTTCACGATTTTGGGGAGCTTTGCAGCAGGCTTTTGGCACTCAGCTTCGACTGAGCACTGCTTATCACCCGCAGACTGATGGTCAGACTGAGAGGACCATACAGACACTTGAGGATATGCTGAGAGCATGCACACTGGAACAGGGTAATGCCTGGGATAGGTACTTGCCATTGGTGGAATTTTCTTATAATAACAGTTTTCATTCCAGTTTGGGTATGGCACCATACGAGGTTTTGTATGGCAGGAGGTGTCGTACGCCCACTTGTTGGACTGAGGTAGGCGATAAAGAAAGATTTGGTCCGGATTTTGTGCAGGAAACGACAGTGCAAATTGAAATGATCAGAGAGAAATTGAAACAGGCACAGAATCGGCAGAAAAGCTACTATGACAATAAGCATAGACCGCTGGAATTCGAGGAAGGTGACCATGTTTTCGTACGTTTGTCGCCGGTCACAGGTGTTGGCCGTGCGTTGGGTGTGAGGAAGCTGAGTCCACGATTCATTGGGCCATATCAGATTATGAAAAGAGTAGAACTGGTGGCCTATCAGCTTGCCTTACCCCCGCAGTTATCTAATTTACATGATGTTTTCCATGTGTCGCAGTTGCGACGTTATGTTCCGGACGAGTCACATGTTGTGATGCCGGATAATATTGAAATCAGGGAGAACTTGAAGACTCCCGTTGGTCCTATTGCAGTATTGGATCGCAGTGAAAAGCGATTGAGAAGTAAAGTGATTCCCATGCTGAAGATTCAGTGGGAAGGCCGCACACCTGAGGAGGCTACTTGGGAGCGGGAGGACGAGATTCTCCGGCTGTATCCTGAGTTAGTGAGCAGGTATGATTTAATTTTGCGGACAAAATTTCAAAAAGGTGGGGTGAATATAACACCTCAAGTATTTAAATGTTTATTTTAATGTCATAATGTGAAATGAAAGTTGATGGATTAGTGAAAATCCAAGTATTATGGCCAAAAGGGGCAAAAAGGGCAAAATTGTAATTTGCCAACCGTGTGATATGAGGCAAAAATACTGAGTTAGAGATTTCAAATGACAAAAGTAATGCTGGAAATGGAATCAGGGCGGAAAATCGAGTGAACAGACAAATTTGGGAAAAATTGATGAATAGTGAACTTTTAGTGTTAAAATACTGTGGTGTGAGTGTACCGATAGGTGTGAAATTTTTATCGTTATTTTGGAGAAAGAAAAATATGTCATGGACTGGAAAAATATTTAGATTAAGGATTTATGATCAGAAATTTTATCGGAGTTAAAGTTAGATCGCGTGTGGGACCCGTGTGACCGAAGTCACTTGGCCCACCTCCTTTTTCTTCTTCTTTCCTCCTCCTTTCTCCCTTATGTGCGCGCTCCTCCCCCTGCAAAAGACCAAAACCCACCATTCTTCACTTTTCTTCCCATTTCTTCGTTTCTCCACCGAATCGCTTGATTTTGGTGTTGAAATCTATCGTAAACAACCTTCCAAAGCCATTGGTAGCACCTAGAAGCCTTGAATCCATCTCTTTGGCCGCGTTTTAAGCAAAGTCAGATCCGACCCATAAGTGTTTTTGGAGATTTCTAGGAGTTTTGATCTTCAAATGGTTTAGTGAAGCCTTGGTGGTGATCATACAACTCATTGTAAGTATATTTGTGGTCTTTTGATAGTTGATTTCTTAGATCTATGAATATGTGTTCAAAACTTTGATTTTAGATGTGTGATGATAGAGAGCCCAAATGGAAAAATGCTATTAGATGAAAAGGCCTTAGAATCATGTTTGTAAGCTAGAAATGCTATGTTAAATTTTGGTGAAAAATCTAGGTTTTTAACTTAGAGAATTTTGAGGAAATTTGATGAAAAATGAGTTTTGGTGTAATTTGGATTTAATGATTGTTGTAGGGTGCCTCACACGGTTGGAATTGTGACAAGTTGATTTGGAGCATACGTTTGGAACGGTGTTGCTCGTATTGAGGTAAACTCTTGGAACTTGGGTTTAATCCCTAGTGAGCTCCACCACACCTAGAGGAAGGTTGTGGTTGGATTATGTAGTGATGACATGATGTGTTTGTGTGCTTGTATGCATATTGCTTGTATTGTGTGAAAATTGTGTGGTCACTGGCCAGTTGACGAGTGGAGTTTGGTCATCCGCTGGATTCATCCTTGTGAGAATGCCAGTCGGGTATTGCCGTGGAGTCGACTCTGGGAGCGGCGCCAGGATGATCCAAACGTGGGACGTCCGCCGGATAGGGCTCATGAGGAGTTCAGGTTGGGTATTGCCATGGAGTCTTCTCAACCATGGGAGAGGCGCCAGGACGGTCTCGGGAGTTATATGATGGAGTCCTTGAACGTGAATCCATGAGTGGATGTTCTTGGGTGTCTCCAGGAGGATGGTGATATTGTTTTACTTGCATGCCATATTATGTCATTTTGATACATTTTAGTGAGCCATGGAGTGGAGAGAGCCTCTAGCTCCATTGGTTTACTGAGATATATCCGTATATCTCACCCCGTGTTTGGGGGACCACATTTCAGGTCACTATGAGCCAGGAGGAGCTTCGGGCAAGAAGCCCGTATAGTGGACGTTGGATTGGCATGCGGTGCATTGGATTGCATGACCCTTTTGGAGGAGTTTATGGAGTGCACATAGCATACCATTAGTGTTTTGAGACTTAGGTCATGAACATATTGCATGATGTCATTTCCATGCTTTTGTTAGTGTTCATGGTCATATGCTAAGTCTTGATTATTGTTTTATTATTCATGGCTTGGATAACTGTATATTTTGAGTGAGCATGGGACTTGTCCATTGCCACATTCATAGCCTTGAAGTCTTGATGAGTAATGTTGTAAAAATGGTCCATTGTTACATGTAAATGGCCATTAATTTGAGAATGATGTAATTGATGTTAAACTTAAGGAAAATGCATGATGGAAGGGCCTAGAGCCAACATTAGGACATGATTATGTGTTATGTGGAGTATCAAGGGGTTAGGGATGGATTACACACCCTTTTTGGGGCTCAAAACTGCTGTAATCTGTCATTTTGCTGCATAGTAATCGATTACCCAAGCATGGTAATCGATTACCATGTAACAGGGGACGAAAAATTAGCTACTGTCTGCACTGGTAATCGATTACTGGCCTTTGGTAATCGATTACTGTTGGTAATTTACTACAATGTGCAAATACACGCGCAAGCATACGCGACAACAAGTAATATAGGGCTTTAAAGAGTCCCAAATATCGTTCCCTCAAGGATCATAAGCAAGTTTCCTAACTTATCCAGTTAGTGATTGTAAATTGGTACTAAAAATAAAATCAAAGTAAGATCATGTTTTGGAATTTTAGTTACAAACAGAAACAGATTTGGAGAAAAAGAAAATTAAAATCTATGAATTAAGAAATTATGGTGATCAAAAACTATAGAAAAGTTTGTGAAGGAAAATAGGTTGAGTTCAGTCCCCCTTCCCCACAGCCTTCGAACGAGTGCTAAAACAATCTCTTAAAATTAATTCCCATGTGTTGAACTTTCTTTTGCTGTTTTTAATCTCTTAAAAACATTTTAATCATTTACCTTTAATTCACACATCTCTGTGCTAAAAAAAAGGAACGAACACTAAATCCAATCAACACATCATGGAGGTTGTTTTCATCTCTGAGTAACCCCCCTTGAGAGCTGTCGCCCTCAAGTCCATGATGTCCAGCATAGTTCTAGATTTAATCATTTCTCAATGACCAAATCCTTGAATAAAATCCTATAATCAGGCCTCAAAAATAGGATAGAGAAAATTTAAACATCACGATGAACAATAAAAGAACAAAGTTAAGAAACTGAGATTTACACAAATTCAGGCTGTGGTTCGGGTACCTACACCCAACCTTGATGAAATTAGCTCATACCCATAAGGGTTAAGCTCAACATTACAGTTAGATGTTCAAAATGAAAACGACGAAAATTAGAAGAAATAAAAGGTGCAGCGAGAGTCCTAACAACCGGACAACCTCACTGCTGCACCAACAGTACTCAACATAGAGAAATAAAGGACAAAGAACAGACTCGAGCGTCTAAAAACTTAAGAATATTCCCAAATCAGAAATCAAATGGGTCCCGAAAAGAGAGGATGCTCACAATCACTGCTCTTCTTCTATTTATAGCACCTTCCTTGCACATGCGCAAGCTGTGGGCCCTTTTCTTGCATCCTCCACGTATTTCATCCTTGCTGTAGGTCCTCTAACCAACTTTTCGCTTCACAATTCGTACTGACCTCCACATCACTATTCTGTTAGAGGATGAGCTTCTAGATGGTGGTCAAACGAACCAGTCACTCGAACCAGGGCTCTTTGCGGATGGTTAGGGTGGATGGCTCTTAGGTTTAGAGCTGTGGTTTCTGGAGAGAAAGAGGGTGGATGTGCTGCGCTAGGGTTCGCACGGCAGAGAGGAATGGTTAGGGTTTTCGATCAGCTCCTCCTTTTCTTTTCTTCTCGGGCTCCAAAAACGCACAGCCCTCTTCAATTGGGCTTAATGGGACTCAACCGAGCCCATTCTTTTTTTCTTTCTTTCATTTATTTTTCTTTTGGGCTCAGCTGTGGGCTCTTTACAAAAGCCCAGCCCGCTACCAGCCTTCTCTTTGAATAACTGGACCTGCAAAAATACACAAATCAGCCCATTAGCCATTAATTTCTGAATCTCTCATTTTCATGCAATATTTGGGGTATATTTGGTAAAAGACATCCATTTAATTGCCATTTTAATATCAACACACATGCTCTAAGTCATATTTCAGAAACTTATCAATTACCATGTGAGGTAATCGATTACCCAAAGCTGGTAATCGATTACCAGAACAGAGGAATTGAAAAATTGGCTACTGCCTCATTTTTGACAGGTGGTAATCGATTACCACCCACTGGTAATCGATTACCACAGTGTAATTTTTGAAAATTCAGGTTTTTCTAGACTAAAAGAAAGGGGTATAACTTGATGGGTAGAACTCCAAATGGTACGTGGTTTGAAACCACGCGTAGACAACGTAAAGGACTACAACTTGGTAAAATGAGAGAGTAAGATGGTGAGTTTAAATGAATTGAATAAAAAGAAAGATGAATGATGTTAGCAAAAATGTATGATTCCGCAAATGGCATTTACAATTATAGTGTGGTTTTAATTGATTACGGAAAAAAAAAGTGTTTGCGTAAGAAAAGGAATATGTTAAAAGAAAAATTTGCCCGTAATTTAATTAACCTAATCACTGTGATTGTAACTGCGCTTAATATCATAATCAATGTTAACAATACCGGTGTACAACGGGCTGTTACAGTTTCCACCCTTTCACCATACATAACATACACTTGATTTTAGTTGATTTATACAACCAAGCACTTAATTGAATTATAAACCATACCTAGATTATACAACTACAAAGTGCCTGAATGGTACTAGCAAGGTTACCATGCATTTCATTCTTCATCAAAGACTACTCAAAACAACTCTTAACCTTATTTTCTATTTTTAAACTCAATGACCACATAAAGTGTCAGTAACCATTCTATGCTTTCAACTAATGAATCAACTAATTCATTTCATTCTAATACATACTTTAGCACCAAACACCCTTAAAAATAAGCCAACAAGCTTCCAAGCCCCTTTTCCTTATTATGGCCGAAATGGTAACATAGTTTCCGACCTGGACAGTCCGCACCATTTATCTTTCAACCTAGACACATGCAAATTTAATTTTTCGCAAACCACACTCAATTTGGAGTTTTATAACTCCAGATATTAATTTTTAAAAATAAGGCTGATTTGGCTCTTTAGGTTTCATTCATTTTCTTTCAAAACCTATTACATTTTTCTTTACTTGAACCTTCAATAAACCAAGTTATAACTCTAATTTTATCTTGACATTACAACAAACACTTAGTCTTCATAATTTTTCATGCATAGGTCAAGGCATATAGGATCCATTAGGTCATCCTATAGTTTGATTTTAACAATCCACTTAGTTATTTTTCATCAACAACCACCAAAGAATAAAATTCTCTTCACTTAGACTTCAAACCACTTCATATAACATGATAAAAATCCATAAAAATTAGTCTTGTAAACACAAACTCTGATGGAGAATTATAGGGAAAGTAAGCTTTCAGGAAAATGAAAAAGTTTTCTGCTATATTATTATTCTTCAACAATCAAAAGTCCCATTTCACATACTTCTAACAAGCCTTTTAATCACTCAATACAAAAAGTAACTGACAATAAAGGACCATCAATGGTCTTAAAAACTAATATAAAACGGAAATAATCATAAACCAAACATAAAATCATGCAAAATGAAACATCTGCAATTATTAAAATTCATAAAATGCTTTAAAACTGAAACGTCTGCAATTATAATAACTTACGGTGACTCAAGTGAATCAAACTCTAACATAAAAATTGAAGGAAACAACCATTAAAAGTTAGGTTTAATACCTTAAATCACTTCAAGAAGACTATATCATCAATTATCCTTCAAACAAGCTTCAAAACCGCAAATTTTCTCTTGATTGTATCTACTGGTCTATGACTTTGAGAGGAGAAAACAAGGCACACAAAGCTTCTTTTAAATATTAGAAACTAGGGTTTTTTCTCACAAGATGACTAGGAAGATTTTTCTCAGAGAAACAATGCATTTTTGTGACTAAAAGACCAAGTTCTTGAGCTCTCCTTCCTCCTATGGCTTCCACAATTTTGGAAAAGAAAGAAGATAAGATTTTGGTCCTTAAAGAGAAGCCAATACCGAACTAGAAGTGTAGGAAATATTTAGCACACCATTTTTGACTTTTTTTTTCATTTATGTCATCTTATTTCCTATTGGTTGCTTTTTTTAATTCTTGTCTTAGTTTTTATAATTATTATATACATAATTAACATGGTTTAATGAACCATCCAATGATAAATTTTTCACTTCTTCCTGTGTTCTTCAGTTTTTTTTTTTTTTGTGGATAGTTCATCTGATAAATTTATTTTATATGACTTGAGAACACTTGTAAAGGGAATGGTCAATGATAAGATTTAATCATAAAATCTTTACATTCACCCATATAAAATTTTATCAATTATTAGCTGATAATTTATTTTGTAATGGAGTTATATTTAGACCATTTTTAATGGAAAGATATTACTGTTTAAATGAATAAATTTAATATTATAATCTATTTACATTATTTGACAAATTCGGCACTAATAAAAGAGTCAATAAGACAAATCTTAGTTTGATTTGAGTACAAAAGTTGATACACAAAATAATTCATCCACCGAAAAAGCTTGACCGGCTGAATAATAAATGGACCAATTATAGAAAACTAAAAAAATAAGGGAAAAAGAAGAATAAAGTTATAGGAAAGTTGTTAGGTTATGTTATAGAGATAGAGATTGTGGGACCCACACTTGCTTTCAAAAAATAAAAAAATAAAACAAGTGTGAATCCCACGATCCCTCTCTCTATAATATAATCTAACAATTTTCCTACAAAATTATACTTCTATTTCCCAAAAAATAATGATAAAGCTTGCACTGGCTGGGTTCTATTTTTTGGCATCGCCTGGAATTCTTGTCTATCTCCGCCAATGCATGCCACCTCTTTTATAAGCATGGATAGAATTAACTGTAAAGATGCACAGTAGTGGAAGCTATCACTGATTCAAATTTTTGTTCCCATCAAAAAAAAAATTAAAAATTAAAAAAAGATTAAAAAGAATTTACCTGGTTCGGCGAGGCTCGACTATGTATTTTTCACGTTGAAATCATGCATCCGTATCATGACTCAGTGTAGTCACTTATAATAGATATCAGGAATTATATTTTCTTATATATGCAACATTAGATATCAGGAATTATATTTTCTTATGTAATAGGAGATATGATATCTCATGTTACACTTATAATTTTATGTGGGTCCCATTATATAAGAAAAGATAAAAAAAAATTCAAACCATATGATTAGCTTGTCCCTCCCTCCAAAAAAATAAACAAAATAAGTATTTAACTCTCTTTTTAGAATTCATTTTACTATCTCGTCCGTTACATCAATCACGTGGTTTCTAAGGAAAGGACTTAGCAATTATTGTAGAGGAGATGGCCCAGTTGAAAGAAAGTTAAAAAGAGAGAGAGAGGATCGTATCTTATTTTCTTAAAATGAAAGCAATAATTGTCCAAAATATTTTGCCCACGAGTTGTTTGTCGACAATAGTTTTTTTTTTTTTTTAAACAATTTATCGGCAATAGTTTAAGGGTTTATCATCTATCATTTAATATGAACACAAAATATTTCCTACACATATAACATTTTATGGGGTCCGCAGCAAAAAAAAAAATTATGGCACGCACAACGAATTTCTATAACATAACAGAATCATTTTTCTTTCAACATAACTTTTATAAAACCCATAGTTTAAAGTCAACTATAAAAACTTGAGCAACCATCCCCTCCCCGATAATAGAAAAAACAAAATTTATAACAAACCCAATGAACAAACAACATTCACGATTAATCAAAGAAATATATATATATATATATATATATATATATATATATATATATATAAATGATATTGTGACAACCAAGTTGTGTTACTACCAAGTGACTACCAATCAATCTCACCGTTAGATCGATTATCTTGATCCAGATATTTATTTCCAAAGTCATATATATTTAAAGTGAAAGCATTAAATATGGCAAATCATAACCATACAAAGGTGAAAATAAATATAAAGTATTAAATTTGGGAAATCATGAACAAAGATGGAAATAAATATAACCGTTGGATCAACGATCTAACGGTGAGATTCTTAGTAGTAACATAACTTACAATATCCTTCCCTATATATATATATATATATATATATATATATATATATATATATATATATATATAAGTTGTGATTCTAAGAAAAAAGTAATATATATTTTTTACTAGAAAATTAACTTCGCATCTTACTTTTTTTTATTTTTGGATATTAAATATGAGGGAGGATATTCTTACTATCAAAATTTTCTACTACTAACTTACTACCTATCTAATCACCATTGAATCAAAGAGAGAGAATGTTAAAAAAAATTTGAAAAAAAAAAGAAAATATTGATCCAATGGTAATTAGATGGGTAGTAAAAAAAATTTGTAGTAAGAATATCCGTCCTCATTAACTATTGGTTCTATTGGAATATTCAAGAGTTTATTGGTAATGGAACAAGTGAAATATATATAAGTGGGGATCCATGAACCTAATACCTTTAAGTTTTGGGTTAAGAATAATGTTGAATCTACTTACTAGCATTGGGCTAGCTTAACCCATTGGTGGTTATCCTCCGTCATGGGATCCCCTTGAACCCACCTGACTTTGGTTCAAAACCGAGTTGGGCTCGAGGGGGTTTCACACTTGAGGAGAGATTGTTAAGATATTGAAATGTGATGAGTTTCATATGTGGTTGGTCTAGCTTACCCCATTAGGCATCTCCTACTACGAGATTCCCCTGGACCTGCCTGATATGTTCATTAATTATTTGACAAGTCTAATCCGAGTCGTATAAGATAATTGCTATAATGACCAGAAAATTATTTTAATAATACAAATAAACATGGAATGGCCACCAATATTATTTAAATTGAAAAAAATAAAAATAGCAAACTGGTATTTGAATCAAAGTTCAGAGTCTAATTATGCACATAGAAGGGTGAAAACTTAATTTCACTGCACCCCTGAGTCCTCACACATCCATTTAAAATGGTTACCTTTAGTTAATTGTTCAAATTACTAATAGCTTTAAAAAAATATTTGCTTTATTCCTAAAAGAGATATATGATTATTTAGAAAGAAATAAAACTAAATTTGTTAGAGAATATAATATAAATCATTAAAAAGGTCGTCACCTACTACCTTAAGGTTTTGGGTTGAAGTGGTTCTTTAACATGATATCAGAGCTTCAGGGACCATGAGGTCACGAGTTCAAAACTCATCGCCCCCCACTTTCAGGTGGAATTAAGAAAAACACGAGGCAGACCAAAAAAATGGGCTCGTGCAACACAAGGCAGACCAATAATGGGCTTGTGCCATATTCCATGCTTCAAACCCAAAGGGCTCTTGCATGAGGGGGTGTGTTAGATAATATAATATAAATCATTAAAAAGGCTGTCACCTACTACCTTAAGGTTTTGTGTTGAAGTGGTTCTTTAACAAAATTATTAAAATTTTATTTTTGGCTTGACCAGAAAAACCTCGCTCCAACGTGTCCTTTTATGCAACAAGGAATTCAAAATTATGTCGTTCTTAAAAATTGTTTGTCGGTTGGTTAATTTTAATTTAAAAATATTTTGAAAGAATTCTGTCGCTACTTGAAATTTATTTAATTAAATTTGAGAATTTCAAATCATTAAGTTGTCATGGCCAAAATGCCCCAAATAAAATGTGAGGGATTGACAAGCCGTCACGGCGGAGTCATCCCTATAAAATAATTTTAATGTTATTTTTCATTATTATAAAATTTATGATAAATTAAAAATAAATCTTGGACCATCAAATTGTCACGGCTAAATGATCCTAAACAAAATTTGGAGTTCACAGGCCATCACAACTAATCACTCTCAAAATAAAGTTTTTTTTTTTTTTTTTTTGGTACAAGAAATGGGGCAAAGCCCCAAGCATAAGAACAAAAATTAACTTCCTATTTCTAAGTACTGTAGTAAAGCCCTGTTGTCTTCTTGGAGGATAGTTTCCAAATCAGATAGGGTGTTCTGAAAGAGCTCAAAGTTTTCCTTCATATGTACTACACATTTTGCTAACCAATGGGCACACCTGTTTCTCTTTCGACTTGTGTGGAAATATGCGATGATCCAATCTTCCATTAACCATTTCTTTATGTAGATAATAAGTCTGGATTGAGCATCTTCATCAGTAAGAACCATTAGCGTGGGATTTACAAATCATCACAGCCGAGTCATTCCCATATAATTTTAAGGTTACCATTTTTTATTAGGATTTACATCTATCATTTAACATGACCACAACAATTTTCCTACGCACACAACATTTTGTGGGACCCGCAATTTTTAAAGCAAAAAAAAAAAAAACTTCGACACGCAAAACGAATCTCTATAACATAACACAATCACTTTTCCTACTAAATAACTCTTATAAAACCTTTTTTATTACTAAAAATATTACAATAAATTTATATAAGTTTGGATGATCTAAGTTTTCACAGCTAAAATAGTCCCAAATAAAATATATGGGATCAACAAGTCATTACGGCTAGTTTACCCCTTAAATTTTCTACATTGTATTTTCCAAAATCGATTTGTAGCCATTTGTTTATTAATATTATCATTAATTTTACTATAAAAATATTTGAATACTGTCGAAGTCAATATGAACCAAAATAAGAAACGAAGAATTAATAAGTCTTTTTTTTTTTTTTTTTTGAAGAAAGAATTAATAAGTTATCACAGCTAAATTAACTCTTTTATTAGCATTAAATCAAAACTCAACAGATTTCAAAAAAAAATTATGTATAACTTTAAAAATAATCAATCATAAGCTACATAAAATAGTGAATTATACAAAACAGTGACAAAGTCAATAAGGAGACATATATTATACGAATTAGATTTTTATTTATTTTATTTTATTTTTTGATAGTTTCTAAATGAATCCATATTAGTTTATTCATTTCCTCCCTGTTTAATCTTTGGGCTTTGTAGTCCTCAGTTTCTTTCGGAAGAAAAAAATAAAATTATTTCGTCTTTTTATAATTATTTAGGGTTAAGTTATTTTTTTAAAAAAATGAAATAAAATTTCGGCCCAAATTTAGAGAAAATATAAAGAAAAGAGAAGGGCTTGTCATAAAATTTTATACAAACTTCAAATGTTTAAAAAAAAAATCACAGGTTCAAATTGACGTTTAATAATTTGAGTTTGTAGTAAAGGTCAAAAAGCTTTTGTGTAACATCCCCTATAACTGACTAGGATAGAGGATATCACATTAATTCTTAAGTGAAATTCTAACACATCAGATATAACATAAGGCATATGACAAAATATTCTTAATCTTTAATTATACATAGTTCACTATTACATCAGAAATACATCATAATCTAAATTATTTACAAACATTTTCTTTCTATTAATTTGCTACACGAAGCTCCATATAGTCTTCAAAGTCTTTAGCCATAGTGCTTTATCCTACTCCAAAGCTACATATACTGGTCTGTTTACTCCGGAAAGGTTAGCATAAAAACAAACACACGTGAGATAAATCTCAGTAATATTGAGGTTTTCGAACTATAACCAATCCAGCTACTTTAGTGAAAAATATCATTCTCACAGAATAAAATTTATAATAAGAAAATAAATCATAAACAATAAATATAAGCCCAACCTTTGTGGGTTCTTCATTCATTCATACCCAAACCTTTGTGGGTTCTACCCAAACTCTGTGGGTTCTAGATACAAACATATATAGGAATGTGTAATCTTTAACTGAAATGACTAATGCTCAACTCTGGAGCGCCCAAACTCTTGTGGGTTCTGTATGTGAAAGGTTCTGTATGGCGGAGCTTAAGCCATGATAAGGCGTCCCTTACCCTATAACTATTATGATCCCCTTGTGGGTCAGTCACATCAGAATCATTCAGTAAAAGATTACATATTTTGTTACTGTCCGTTTGGTACCAAAGGAATCTTTTAGTTCTATAATCTTGTTACTTATCATTCTAATAATCAATATTAATAATTTCATCAAATTCACAAAATTAAAGATAGAAAAGTAAACCAGAAGAGTAGAAAGAATTCATGAAATAATTTTGGCAGAGTAACGACATATTCACAACTTTTAAAAAAATAACTTTAAAATATTAACTTTAAACATAACATAGATAAAAACATAACCAACATAGCTTTCTAAAATATCTAAAAATTAACTTTAAAAATAAAGGAGATAATTGCTTACTTCCAATATTACCTTTCATTTTCTTTTTTCTTCTTTCTTTCTTCTTTTTCTTCTCTCTCTTCTTCTTCTTCTCTCTCTTTCCTTCTCTTTCTCTCTCTATCTCCCTCTCCCTCTTCTATTTCTCAAGTTTCTAAATGGGGAGTTTATATAGATTTTTAAAAAGAAATGTAATCATTACTTTTTATAAATATTTAAGAATCTTAATCATTACCTTTATAAATATCTAAGGAATCTTAATTATTACGTTTATAAATATCTAAGGAATATAATCATTACTTTTATAAATACCTAAGATATTTTATTCTAAATATCTAAGATATTTTGCTAAATATCTAAGATATTTATATTTTATTTTATTAGCAATAATAATACTTTCAATATTACATTTTGGAACTCACACTAGGCCAAAGATAGGCCAACCATGATAGGCCAAAGATAAAAACAAAGAAAAGAAAATCAAACGCTAATTAGGTGTGACAAAAAAAATGATTAAAAAAATCAACTCCGACTATCATTGGTTACCTAAGAACCCACGAGCATCATTGATCAATAAATAAATATAATAAATATGTGGCTCAGATTCTAAGAAGTAGATCACCATTATATTGCATTATCATTTGGTAAATGACAATATATAAGGAAAAAATATTTCTGTTTTTATTACATAAAAGTTTTTTTGTCACATTCATATAAAAATAAATGGGGCTGTTTATCAAAAAATAAATACATAAATGGGGTCAATAATATCAAAAAAAAACTTTTTTTTGCATAAAAAACAAAAACATTAAACCCAATATATAATTAAAAAAATATAAATATGACCATTTCCAAGTCCTTTCCTTCCATTCCCAGTCTGAAAAAAATTCTTAAATAATATTATATGATATGCACAACATATAGAACTGAAGTACTAGCCCTAACCATAAATTAGCAACATATATAAATAATATATTCTGATATCATTGAACTAACACACATACATAATCTGTTGGGTCAAGTCGGACCCTCAAATCAATTACGGAAGCGAAACAGCAAAATGCAAGAGGAGAGACATGGAGAAGAAAATGGTCAATTTGTTTAAAGTGGGAAAACCTTCTCCAATGTGAAGAAGTAAAAACCCATGGAACATTAGTCCAGAATCAAACTTCCACTATAAGAATAATGGGTTACAACAATCACTAGTCTTTCACACGTCACCTATAATTGTGGTAATATCAAACTCCCCTAGTCTTTCACACGTCACCTACAATTGATGTGTGAAACATCCCTAGTCTTACACATGTCACCTACAATTGTGGTAATATCAAACTTCCATAAAGAGGTCTCACTCAAACTTCTCTCTAGAGGTATTTTTCATCTCATCTCTCATATCTCTAAACCTCACGCTACAAGCTTATATAGGGGAGGGAGATGATTCTAGACATTGAACCACTCAAAGGTTATGACCCTTGAGCCTTGCACCAAAAATAGAGAGTTCCAACCTCCTGGGACTTGAGCTAAGCATTGAAGGAGGAACAACTCCCAACAAATCTCCCCCTTCCGACTTCAATGCGTCGGGATCAGCATCATTCCAACACCTTCACAGCAATCTTCAAATTTTCTTGTTGGTACTGGTTTTGTCATCATATCAGACCAATTTTGGTCAGTGTGCACTTTGACAAGTTCGAGCTCTCCACCTTCCACCACATCCCGGATCCAGTGATACCTCACATCAATGTGCTTAGTGCGAGAGTGATAGGTCGAATTCTTCGCAAGATGGATTGCACTTTGATTGTCACAACCCAGCTCCTACTTGTCTTGATCATGGCCGAGTTCCACGAGGAACTTCTTCATCCACAACATCTCTTTGTTTGCCTCAGTCGTGGCAATGTACTCAGCCTCGGTTGTCGATAGTGCAACACACTTCTGAAGTCTTGATTGCCAGGAGATAGTTCCTCCTGCAAAAGTCATCAGATATCCATTCGTCGACTTCCTCGAGTCGACATCTCCCCTTAAATCAGCATCCGAGTAGCCTTGCAACTCGGCTTTGCCTTCTCCAAATCGGAGGCATAAGTTGGTCGTACCTCTAAGGTACTTGAAGATCCACTTCACTGCTTCCCAATGCTCTTTGCCAAGGTTTGACAAATACTAGCTCACCATTCCAACAGGATATGCCAAGTCGGGTCTAGTGCAAACCATTGCATACATCAAGCTTCCGACAGTAGATTAGTATGGGATCTTTAACAACTCATCTTTCTCTTCATCAGATCTCGAACATTGGTTATGGCTCATCTTTATGTGTCCGGATAAGGGGGTGCTCACTATTTTGGCTTTGTCCATGCTGAATCTCTTCAAAATCTTCTCAATGTATTTTTCTTGACTCAGCCACAATAGCTTCTTTCGTCTATCTCGGATTATCTTGATTCCGAGAATCTGCTTTGCAGTGCCGAGGTCTTTCATTGGAATGATGAGCTCAACGCCTTCTTTAGGGCGGCAATCCTCGATTTATCTTTCCTTACAATAAGCATGTCATCAACATATAACAACAAAATTAGAAAATCTCTGGCCTCATACCTCTTAAAAAATAAGCAGTGGTCGGCCTCAGTCTTCATAAACATATGATCAGTCATGAAGGATAATATGTTATTTTCTTGAAATGAAAGAAACTATTGTATTCAAAACATTAATTTCACGCATGTCTCTCATTCATGCGATTTGTTTTCTCTCTGGTATGGTTTTTCTTTTCCAAAGGGGGGAAACAAGACTAGCACCGAAGGAGGAGGAAGGCAATTTCAATCGAAGCACTAAGAAACCAAAAGGACCAGCAATCCAGGATGAAGTGATGGATGAACACATGAAACGAGGAGACCAAGGCATTTCAAATGCTTTGAACTTGGAGGTGGAAGCTTATGAAAATCTCCTACAAGGAATCTCTGCTGAACCAGAATCTTAACGAAGGTGGTATTTATGTTGAAAGCGACGACGAAGACTAGGTGACTCAATAGAAGAAGGAAGATGCTTTTGAAGAGGCTCTCGAAGGAAGAAACTTTTCAGGGGAAGATTACCCACTATGCCCCAAGTAATAGAGTCCAAGTTATGAACACAAAGAGACTAAAAGGAATGCCCTCATCTTCAACCTGCTAGGAAAAATGATAGGCATGAGATTCTTGGTCAACTACCTTACGAAGATGTGGAATTTGAAAGGTGCGTATGAACTTCTGGACCTAGAAAATGATTTCTACTTGGTTCGGCCTTGGGACGAGCAAGACTACCTACATGTTATTGAGGAAGGGCATCGATAGTGACAAATCACTATGTCACTGTGCAGAAATGGCGTCCCATGTTCGACCCATATGATGACTGAGTCAGGAAGCTGGTAGTATGGATTCACATCCCAGGTTTGCCTATAGAATTTTTATAAATCTAAGCATCTCAAAAATATAGGAAACATCTTCGTTAGGACCTTAAAGATTGACAAAAATTCCATTAGATTGAAAGAGTCTAGAATAGAAGAGTCTATTGAAAGAGCAAAGTTTGGTAGTGCGGGTCGAAGTAGATTTGAAAAAAGGCTTCTTAGCCAAATTCAAGATAGCTGATAGAATTTCACTGTAGCTTATGAAGGGCTACATTTAATTTGCTTCAAATGTGGTAAATATGGACAAAGGCGAGATAATTTCCTGAAACTAAAAGAGACACATTCTCCACACGATGGAGAAACCATTCCTGCTTCCTCACCTCCTTGTCATAAGGATAATACTAATGAGAAGAGGATAAAAGAAATTAAAGAAAATGACCATGGAAGTTCGATGATAGTCCAAAGGAACTTCAAAGGCAAAAACCTCAAAGCTAACCTGAATAGAAATAATATCACATCCCCTATGTCCTCAATAGTCTTGAAGGAAAAAAAAACAATAGTGTTTCAGCAAAAAAGAAAGGCTTTGGATTTGAAGTGATCAGTGTTGATGAAATGGAGAAAGACCAGCAATTAGAGGACCCCATAGAGATCAAAGGAAAAGAATTAAACACAAATCAGTTAGCTCATGTAACCAGAGGAAAAAGGAAATGAGAATTCATCAAAGTCAGGACTACTGATCGCCCAAACAAATAGGGGAAAGGGAACAAACCCAATCTCAGCCTCTCAAAAAAATCCAGCCAAGAACTATTTCCAGAAGAAAGCTTTTGTTTAGCACTACTCAACCTTTGTGGAGCAGCAAAAATAAAGACAGAGAGAGATTGAGGAGGAATTAGAGAAGGGCCCAAATAGAAACCTTGAAAATTTTCAAAATGACCTTTGGGAACAACTGAATTTGATTTTTATCCAAGAAGAACTCACTTGGTTCCAAAGAGCTAGAAGTAATTGGTTAATTTTTGGGGATAAAAATACCAAGTTCTATCACATAGCTACTGTAATTAGAAGAAGAAGAAGAAATAAAATTAAAGCCCTTGAGGATGATCTAGGCACTTGGACTGATGATACTGGTGCCTTTCATGGCCTTGCCATCTCTTATTTTTTAGATTTATATACTAAAGCTTATCCCAATAAGCCACCTTTCAGCATTAGGGGAGCTTTCCTTTTGCTGAGTGAAAATGATACAACCCTCTTGGATAAGCTTCAAATATAAGAGGAGATTAAAAGTACAATTTTCAGCATGCATTCTCACAAAGCCCCTACCCCAGATGGTCACCATGTTATTTTTTTCCAAACCTGATGGAATATCATCAAGGAGTCTATGTTGTCTTTGATCTTTAATACCTTCTCCAATCCGGCCAAGGTCTCAAACGCCAACCAAACCCTCCTTTGCCTTATTCCCAAGATGGATAATTTTGAACACATTTATGTGTTTAGACATATAAGCCTATGAAATGTAATCTATAAACTGATCACTAAGATTTTATCTAATAGGATGAAAGGTCATATGTCTTCATTGGTCATACCTAACCAATGTAGCTTTGTAAAAGTGAGGCTTAGTGCTGACAACATCATAATAGCTCAAGAGACGATACATTCTATGAGGAGCAAGAAAGGAAAGAAATTTTGGATGGTGATTAAAGTAGACATAGAAAAAGCCTATAATAGAATTGGTTGGGACTTTCTCCAAGACACTTTCTTGGACTTAAAGTTGTTGAGTAGGATCATTAATCTTATAATGCATTGTGTCACCTCTAGCACAATGAACATTTTATGGAATGGTTGCAAAGCTGAAGAATTCAGAACTTCAAGGGGTCTAAGGTAAGGTGACCCTCTCTCACCTTATCTTTTTGTGCTTTGTATGAAAAGGCTAGCACATCTCATAACCACATCAACAAGTCAAAAAATTTGGAAACCAATTTTTCTCAATAGAAAAGCCTTCTATCTTTTATCTTTTCTTTATAGATGATCTTTTTTTGTGCTTTGATAGATCAAGCTTCGGTAGTGAATGACATCTTAAACCACATTTGTACAGCGTCAGGATAGAAGGTGAACATTGGTAAAACCAAAGTCTTTTTCTCTAAGAACGTCAACCATAATAAAGTTATAGAAATCAGCCAAGAGTTGGGTTTTGCCTTCACATTGGATCTTGGCAAATATATGGGAATTCTTATCCATCACATGAAAGTTGGAAAGAGAACTTTTAATTTCACTATTGACAAAACTAATAAAAGACTAAATGCTTGGAATCAAGCATCCTTAGTAATGGCTGGCCAGATTACTTTAGCAAAATCTGAAGTTGATACTCTTTTTACCTACACCATGTAAACTTTGTCTCTTCCAAATGGGTCTTGTGAGGTGATGGGATGTAAATTCGTTCCCATCTAAGCCCATTTTGATGGCAAAATACCATTTGTTCCCTCATCTGATGAGCAACTTCAGCATGAAAATCACTTGTTTTACACTTTTGTGACAAAAATACAGTGGGGGAATGGATGATGACGTAACCTTTGGAAAACATATTAAAAGGGGAACGGATTGAGAGCATTTATTGCATCTGCTACACTCATTTAATGCTTCTGATCACTTTGCAGGAAACGTGGAAACAACGTCTTCTTACAGCAGAGGCGGTGCACCACTTAAGCACTCAGAAACGTGAATAGCAAGGAATAAAGAGTTCTCATTGGCTGAACAAATAGCAAGACATGAGGGACTGCAAGAAAATGGCTAATCTCAATATAAACTGTCTCATCTAACAACTTGCAAGCTTCTAAACACTATTGCCATCGCCCCAACCATACGAACCAGAAACCAACTCCAATGGATTTACAATACTGCCACTTATTCTTCTGCTTATAAATAGGACGTCCCAAACATGAAATCATCATCAGATTCCTAAGGGATTGAAGTCCTTAAGAAGAAGATCATCTAGTATTGTTTATAGTTCAATTTTGTATAGTTATAACTATAGTTAAGTGACAACACTTCTTTCTTTTTCTGTCTCAACCACTTGAGACTCCTCAGGAGCATTAACCATCTTCTCCATTTTATATTTTGTTGTAATCCTTCTTGTTTCAATTCAATATAAGTGTTTCTTCTTTCCTTTTCATTCGTTATCTATAAACTGAATCTCGGGTCTATGGGTTTTCAGCTTAGAATAATTATGTTTAAGTTCACAGCCATGGGCTGAACCATCTGTGGAACGGATGAGCTGCAAAGCTCTTAAATAAGTATTTTCAAAACTCTTGCCTGAACCTTTTTGTATTTCTCTGGCTAAGTAAGCTATATTCATTGTGTATCAATGGAAATCGAACACATACTGAGAAAGAACCTTCCATAAGGAAGGGATTTCAGAAAGCTTAGCCAGTGGGGGAAGGTAGTGTTTTGGCAACGAGACTATTGGTTACCTTAGGAATAAGGGGCCACTTTGTTCATTTTAAGGTTCTGTACCAAGTACCTGTTGGAGTCAAGGGAGCCATAGGAATATGAAAACTTGTGAGCCATCTAGTCATATCAGAGTTGACATTTAAGAAACTGGGACAAAGCCAAAAAGTGCTAAGTCTTGAGCAGAGGAAGTAAATGTTTAAGAATGGAGCAGTGAATCTGTTCCTTATGTTAAAACTATTTTCAAAACCATCCACCTTGTTGTCTCTTGATTATAGTTATTATTGTTTTATTTTTACTTTATTCGATCTTGTATCTATCAACCTCCAATGATTATTATCACACCTTCTTTTAACAGAAAGGATCAACATATATAATGAAGCGAGAAGTTGTTTGCCATCAGATTGAACTTGTTGCTCTTGAGGAACGTTGTCAAGACAGTGGGGAACGTTTGACCAGACAGCTCAATCACTAACTTTTCTTCTCATTTTCATTCTTTATAAAATAGTTTAAGACATTCTTTAGAGTTCTATCCTCGTGGGAACGATAATCTGGGCATTAATACACCCATTATTACTTGATGCGTGCACTTGCGCGCTTGGGTTGAAAGTAAGGGAACAAATCTATTTCCCTTTACAAAGTTATAACAGAGGAACGTCCTCCATCAGAATATATATTTTTCCACCATCAACAAACCACCCAACATGAGGAGTTGGAAAAGAAGATCAAGGATTTTATGTGGGGTTCTAGCTTTTCCTCTAGGAAATTTCATGCTTTACCTTGGAACACAGCTTGCAAACCGAAGATGAAAGGTGATTTAGGGTTTTGGAGTATGAAACAGTTGAATTAGGATTATTTAATGAAAATTGGTATAGTTTGATCACTAATACAGATTCCTTTGTAGGCTAGAGTTCTTAAGAGCAAGTGCAAAATGGAGGACAACATTATCCCGAAACTGAAAATCATTCAGAACTCTTCAAATCTTTGGAAAGGCTTATCTAAAGTTTGGCCCCGGGTGGAGGAAAGAACTAGGAATTTGATTGGGGATGGCATGAACCACCCTCTGTTCTGGAATTTATTTAGATAAGATGCAATTCGAACCACCCTTTGTTCTGCCTTTAGTTAAGAACTCAGGGGCTGCTTAAAAGGGATTGACAAATTCCTAATGGTTGTGTAGAAATTTTCTTTAATGATCTTATGGGCATTTCTTGGCCCAGAATTGTAATTCTAAGCTATTGTTGTCTTTAATTTTCTGAGTTATCCCAACAAAGAAGAAGAAATTATTGTCCAAAATAACTATAAAAAAGGAGAGGACATAAATGATAGCAATTATTGTCTTGAAATAACCACCAATTCAAGCATTGTAGTCAAAGCATAATCTTATGAGTCTCTTTTTTAAGTTAAAAATAACTTTTAAGGTAAAGCAAAAAAAAAAAAAAAAGCTTAAAAAAGGTTAAATATTATTTAGTGATTAAATAAAAAATTAACTTAAATGCTCAAATCTCATTTATAAAAAAACTGATGAGAGCCTATAAAAAAAACTTGTCCTAAGAGCTTTTGACTTTTTTCTTCATTATAAAAAAGAAACTTTTTTTATTATAAAATCTTTTAGTCTACCTTCTACTTATAAGGAGATGATAAGCTAAAACGATTGACTTAAGGGGGTGTTTGATAGGGAGGTGAAAAAAAATTCCCAAAAAAATGGGGTGGGAAAAATTATTTGCCTATATTTGGTAGGAGCCTAAGTAAAAGTAAGACCGGGAAAACAAAATTCCCTTCATTTGCTTTTCCATATAAAGTTGTTATGGAAGATTGCTATTGATGGGGTGGAAAAAAAAATTTCTTCATATGGTAGGAAAATTAACACATAACATCAGTAAAATTAACTCAACATTATCAAAAAAAAATTGGCCTACCAAACACATTTTAATAACTTACTCGGAAAAAAAAATTTCCACAATATTCCCAAAAATTATTTTTTTCCAATAAATTTTTTTTTTCTTCTGCCAAACGTCCTTTAATGAAAAAAAATAGGGTAATAATTTTCTTATGTTGCATAAGAAAAGTATTATCTCCTACTCAAACAATAAATAGGAGAGAGAGAAAAGCTCAAGGTGAGTGAAAAAAATTCTTATGGGATCCATTTTAAAAATATAAGTATAGAAAATAATATTTCTATGGGAAAAGTGTGTATCATTTTAAAGGATGTAAAGTTGTGTCATTTTAAGAGAGAGAAAGAGATAGATAAAGGAGGAGAGAGTTAACAAAAAAATAAAAGTATGGATCTCATCTCTTTATGAAAATGAAAGGATATAAATTATGTAATTTAAAATGATAAATATTTTGTTTTATTTCTGTTATGTAAAATAAGAAAATAATTCCAATGATTGGTTTAAGCTTTAAAAAATATATATATGAACGCATGCATAGGGGAGTGAAGGAGGCCTTATGATTAATATTTCCGCTTGCGAGAGACACTTTTAACCCTCAAAAGTCAAAACATTGGGTTTCGGATCAACCCAAATAATTAAAGGGATAATATAAAATTTGTTATGACTGTCATGCACGTCTGCAAATAATAATGTTTCTACTAGCACTATTATTAATCTCTCTATTGTGGCAGTGGTCCCAACCTGTCTTTGGCGTACACATTGATACAAACAACATCTGCCCAACTGGGAATATTTTAAGCAACTCGTGATTCACCGAAAAAATTAAAAAAGTATAATAAAATAAGGAAAAGATTATATTCACATGTGCGACCGATAATTGAGTAAAATATTAGGGCGCATAATATAATTTATAAGTTTATAAAAAAAATGTTTGTTAATATATCTCTACTCGTAAAAAAAGAGGAGGATATTCTTACTACTAAAATCTTCTACTACCAACTCATTATCTATCTAATCACCACTGGATCAATATTTTCTCTTTTTTCAAAAGTTTTTCAGCATTCTCTCTCTTTGATTCAAGGGTGATTAGATAGGTAGTAAGTTAGTAGTAGGAAATTTTGGTAGTTGTTGAGATATATAGTCCCACATTGATTGTATGTGCAACTAATGTGGAGTTTATACCACCCTACCAAAAAATTCTTTACATGGATATTTCACTACCACTTTAAAGTGGAATTAGAAAAAGTTGAAAAGCAGAGAGAAAAAAAAAACTTTTGATAATTCACGCTTCAAGCCCAAAGGGCTCTCGTGTGAGAGGGCGTGTTGAGATATATAGTCCCACATTGGTTGTATGTGCAATTAATGTGGAGTTTATAAGATCTTGGGCACTTCCACCCTTTGAGCTAACTTTTGTGTATCCCAAGGTTTTTACGGTAGTGTAAGAAAATTTTAGTAGAAAATCTTGTTCACATTTATATATGAACAAAATTGCCTCTCACTTCTCCTTCCATCTCCATTTTGTGTGTACCTGCAACTACCTCTCATGGACACATTCAGTTGCATAGTGTTCTTTCTTTTCACCTACATCTTTGTTCAAGTGCTTCATTCCCTATTTAGCAACAAATCAAATCACAAGCTTCCACCAGGACCTGTTGGTGTTCCCATCTTTGGAAACCTCCTTCAACTAGGAAAAAAGCCCCACCAAACATTGACATGTCTTGCCAACATTCATGGTCCAATCATGAGTTTGAAGCTAGGCCAAGTTACCACAATAGTCATGTCTTCATCTGATATGGCCAAACAAGTTCTCCAAACCCATGATCAGTTTTTGGCAAACAGAAAGGTTCCTGATGCAATGAGAGGTGTTAACCATGACAAATACAGCTTACCCTTCTTGCCAATTTCACATCAATGGAGAGACCTTAGGAAAATTTGCAATGGTTTATTATTCTCCAACAAGAATCTAGATGCTAATGAAGAACTTAGGCGTGAGAAGATTCAAGAACTTTTTAATGACATTCACCAACGCAGCTTAGTTGGTGAAGCTGTAGATATTGGAAGGTTAGCTTTCAAAACAACAATTAATTTGTTGTCAAACACAATTTACTCAATGGATTTTGTTCACTCTTCGAGTAAAGCTGGTGAGTTTAAGGAGTTAGTGGGGAATATATTGAAAGAGATTGGAACACCAAACTTGGCTGATTGTTTTCCTGTGTTGAAGATGGTTGATCCTCATGGCATCAGAAGGCGCACTAGTAATTGCTTTGTGAAGTTGTTGAACATCTTCAAGCACTTGATTAACCATAGATTGAAGATAAGGAAAGACACTGGTTACTGCACCAAAAATGACATGTTAGATGCCATGCTTGACAATTCTGAAGAGAATAGTGGTGACATGTGCGCAACTAAGATTGAACGTTTATCATTGGTATTTTCTCTTTGACCCTTTCTATTTCTGAATTCCTCTGACACTTTGCTATATGATAGCTTTAGATTTGTGACTGCAACATGTCGAGAATGGTTCTTCTCATTACTCATTTTGTTACATCACTATTGAAGGCCCATCACTTAAATGTTTAAATTTTTAGGTCAGATCATATTGTTTTTTTTTATTTTTTTTTTGGGTGAAAAGATCATATTGTTTTACATGATATAAAAGTTAATGTAACCACGAGGTCATGATTTGATCCTCTGTAATATCTATACTTAAAAAGGCTTTTTCATGTTAAAGAGATATAATATATATGTTTTTTGGAGAATTAAAATGATATAATATAAAAACTATTAATGTATGTTATCCTAACAACTTGATCTTTTAGGTGAGATGATTGTTTATCATGCTATTAGAGCCTATATGACTACAAAGTCAAGAATTCGATCTTCACCCACTTTTTAATAGAATTAAATCAGTACAAGATATAACAAAATATTATAGGTATGTGTACGCTTCAAGCTCAAATGGTTCTTGCGTGAAACCGTGTGTTAGAAAGATAATATAAAATCATTGAAGGCATATCATTTACCATCTTGAGATATTGAGTTGAATTGGTTGCTTATCACATTTTAATATGATTACGTCATGTAAGAAATCTAAATTATTCATTGACACATTAACTATCACACTTTTAATGACAAAACTCATTCAATGAAAAAGAGAAAATGATTAATTTAAGGGAAAAATGTTTATCCTTTTATATGAGATGACACAATTTATATCCACACTCTCGTAAAAAAGTGGGTCCACCACTTTATTTTTTCTCTCTCTCTCTCTCCTCCTGTGTGGGTCTCACTCATCTTTTTATTTTAAAATGACACATTTTTTTCTTTTAAAATGACACACATTTTACCCTTAATTTAATTAGGAAAAATAACTTCTCCAATTGTCCGAGAAGATATTTTTTCTCCAGCACATACAAGATACAACAACTCCTGGCACCCACCGGCAACAGAAAAAGACAAAGAAAATAAAGGCAGCGTGCCAGAGTCTTAATCCTTTTAATTATGTAACAAGAGAAAAACTTAATGCTTTTAATTATTGGTGGTTGATTGATTAATAAATAACTAGATATTTTATGGGTTTTATATTTCCATTAATAAAGGATAAAAAAGAAGAAAAAAGAGAATGGGTGAGATTTTCGAAAAAATAATGTGAGATAATTATCAAAACCGAAGAGTAGTATTTCCCTTTAATTATTGGTGGTTGATTGATTAATAAATAACTAGATTTTTTATACGACTTATTATGCTAAAGTGAGACATGAGAGGCATCCAATAATTCCATAATATCCCACTTACTAGTTTTACGTTTTTGCTAGGACTTGTTTGTGGCAGGAACCGACACAATTACATCTACTGTAGAATGGGCAATGGCTGAGTTACTTCGCAACCCAAATCTTATGTCAAAAGCAAAAGAAGAGCTAGAGCAAACAATTGGCAAAGGTAACCTAGTTGGAGAATCAGACATTACTAAACTCCCTTACTTGCAAGCAATAGTAAAAGAGACTTTCAGGTTACACCCAGCAGTTCCACTATTGCTCCCTAGAAAAGCCGAAATAGATGTAGAGATGCACAACTATACAGTCCCAAAGGGTGCACAAGTGCTAGTTAATGTGTGGGCTATTGGAAGGGACCCAAATTTGTGGGAAAATCCAAATTTATTTTCACCAGAGAGGTTCTTGGGGTCAGAAATTGACTTTAAAGGACGAAGTTTTGAGCTGACACCTTTTGGTGCTGGAAGGAGAATATGTCCTGGCTTGCCATTGGCAATGAGGATGTTGTTCTTGATGTTGGGTTTGCTTATCAACTCCTTTGATTGGAAGCTTGAAGGTGGAATTAAACCACAGGATATGGATATGGATGAAAAATTTGGACTTACCTTAGAAAAGGCTCAACCTGTGCTAGCTATTCCAATCAAAGTTACTAGTTAATTAATGCTGCAAAGTAATCTTGTATTTTATTTTATTTTAGGGTTTTATTAATCTCATTTAACATAAGATAGTTATCTTATGTTGTAGAGAGAAAATAGGTGGGTCCCACCATTAAAAAAAAAAGGAATAAAAAAATGTGGGACACGGAAATCGAAATGAAAAAAAGATGAGAGATGATATTTCATGTAAAAGAAGAGTAATATTTTTCTATATTTTATATGGTCCAGTGTAGCATATGATGTATATCTCCTGCTATGTATTGTGAAAGTCAATGGCAGGCAACGAGAAAATTTGAATAATAGAACTTCACATGGGTTATTGGTGTAGTTAGTAGCCAGTTTGTTAAAAAATACAACTATGAAGCAACGGTGTACCCAGAAATTTTTTTTATGTCTGCACATTTAGGGTGGAGGTTTGAGGGCAGCGTCCTGAAGATTTTTTTTTAAAGAAAATTTTAAATGTATTAAAAATATATAAACAATAAAGAAAATAATTATAGGAGTTGGTTGGGTTGGATCCATGTTAGTTAAAATCCCAATTTAAACATGTGATTTTATGATTTTACAAAAAAATTTAATCAAAAGAATTTCATCAAAATTTCAAATACTTTTACGATTTTATGATTTTTTATGATTTCTGTTATGTTAGAATTTTACATTTTATGATTTTTTATACTCCTTCCAATTTAAGGTAAGATCCAATTTTAACTACCTTGGTTGAGTCTATGTTTATTTTTTTCTTTTTAACCTTTCTAAATTTTTTATTTTTTTTTTTACTTGGCTTAAATCACCCACCTTAAAAAAAATCTCAAAATTATGTCTGCACGTACAGACATAAGCAAGAGTGTGCGTCCGCCACTGCTATGAAGTATGAATAGTAGAGACAGGTTGACCTCGTGATATGAGAAGTCGATCAAGAAGCACTTGTACACACTCATTTATTTCCATGGTCTAGACCATGTGGTCTTTTAGTATTAATGGGGCGGGGGTGCAAAATAAGAAATAAATTAAAAATTACGGGCAAATGGAAAATGAGTGTAGAGAGAGTACAAAACTATTCAATGATCCGGACCATAAAATTATTTTCCGGGGGGAGGGGTGAAAGTCAGGCTAATTAGTTTAGGGAATTATTATTTTTTATGTTGTTGGAGATAATTTTATTTTTTAAACATACATAAAAACATGTAAGACCCATATTAATTTCTTTCTCTCCTTCTTCTCTTAATATTGGCTCATATAATTTTATGTGTGTGTAGGAGATAAATTTTTTTTTTTTATAACATGAAAAACATTAATCCTTAATTTAGAAAACTACATTATTAAGGTAAAAAGCCCAGACTTTTTTGACAACTTTATTTTCACTATGCTCATATGTTAACATGCATAATAAAAAGCCCAAACTACATCATTAAGCTTGAGAGATGTGGGAAAACTTAATAAAATTTATTTTCATTAAATAATATAAAATTATATTTATCCACAAGGTGTTGGACAAAGGTCAAATGAAATGGGCTAAATGGGCTTCGTGGACCATGATAGGATAAAAATTTGAGTTCTTGTATGTTGTTAAGGGATTAATATTTCTTATCTTGTATGAGGTAATTTTATCTTATACACATGCATAAAAGTATGCGAGGTTCATATTTTTTTTTTCTTTCTCTTCATCTTACATGATGGTACCACATTTTTATATGTGTATAGGAGATAAAATTATTTTCTATAATATGGGAAACATTAATCCACCTATTATTAATGGTATAAATAGACAGGCTCGTTTGTATAAACCAGACTATCTTAATATCGTATTAACCTAACCTAACCTAAGTAGTAAAAATAACTAAATAAATGTAGTATCAATTTATTTAAATAAACATATTGATGTTTAGCCTGTAAGTTTTAATACTGATGCATTACATTTTTTTACTAATAATAACAATTTGATAGTAATTAAAATAATTTAAATTATAGAATTATTGAAATATTATGTGAGAATAATTTTTTTTATTTTATAAAGAGCGATATTTTCGTATCAGAATATTTAAACAAAATATTATCGTCTTATTTAAAGAAAAAAAGATCAAATCATATATAAAAAGAAATATGATTAATAAACAAATTTAATTTTGAAATCTCTTAAAGGGAACATTTGGTAGAAGATATATATATCTTTACTAGGTAAATGCAATTACTAGTAATATAGTAGGAAAGTTAAAAAAAAAAAAAAGTGTTTAGTTGACCAATTTTTTATCATGTAAATTGGGTTAAATTTTCCGAGTCTTTGTTTGATTGAAGATAAAATAATGATTGAAAAATGGGTTGAAATGACACAATTAACCCTTACACTTACAAATAGAAAATGAGCTTTTTGTAGATAAGTAAACAGGGGTGCTGGTACGGAATTTTTTCTTTTGCTCTTTAGATGGGATATTTTGGTTTGCATGCAAGTTGCCCTTCTTGCCATTTAGCCATGTAATTAGAAATACCATCTTCGAAGTGGTAATTCAGATTCAGAACAGTGATTTGTACCCTACAAGCATGCTTCAAAAGCTAGAAAAATATGTTAGATGGGGAAATATTTCAAAATCTTATACCAAACATGAACGTCCTTTTATTGAAGATAGTGGGTGAAATTAAATCACTAGAGGTTTGAACCTATGTAAATAATAGAAGGGGTAGATGATCAGAATTATCACTGTGTAATTATAAAAAAAATCAAAAAACAGACTTATAACTTGTCAGATAATTGAGACATAATGATGAAATAGACAGATGACAATATCAGAAGAATAAAATATGCAAAATCAGAGGAATAAATTTGAGCCCACAGAACGTGTCTCCTTAAGACAATTTGCCCCCTCACTGATGCCAAAGGTTGATGGACACTTGTCTCTCAGGATAAAACGGATTTCGTCTAAAGAGTGGTGGCACTATCAGTCAACAGCCCAAACGAACACAACAATATGCCAGAGGAAACTACACCATAATCGGAAAGGAGAATGCAAACCGGAAGAAGGAAAAATTCCGGCAGAGTATTAGTGCAGAAAAATTTGGTCACGTTTCAAAAGGCACCTATTCGACGGCGAAACAACACATCTGTTGGACACGAAAAGACACATTCGTTCAACACGAAAAGGCACCCATTCAAGGATGAAACAACATGTCCATTAGGATGAAACAACACATCCATTAGGATGAAACAACACATCCGTTCGGATGAAACAACACATCCGTTCGGATGAAACAACACATCCTTTAGGATGAAAAGATACATCTGTTTGTCAATGAAAAAACACACCCTTTCACTACCAAACTTCTTATTCGTAACCAATATATTCTCTGCACAATTTATATGTGTAAAAATCCCAACACGTCCAAGTTTACCAAAAGGCAGATGCATAGGATGATAAAAAAAATAACATGAACAAAACGCCCCTAGTTAAGAAAATGAGAAGTAAAAGTAATTAGGAAGGAGTGTCAGTAGTTCTACCTTATCCTAAAACATTTTTTTAATATTATTTCTTGAGAGTCAATGATTATTAAAACTTGAACAAATAAGTAAAATGAAGAAATAAGCAAAAGTAAAAAAATTAACAAATAAGTAAAATGACCAAATAAAGCACTTAAAATCTTGAGAATCAAATGTATTAAATGCTTACTTCAGTTACTAATTAAAATATTTATTACAAAGATTAGGTAATTAATAAGATTATGAGAAAGATCTTGGAAATATAGTAACCGCTGATGATTCTTTAAATGGAAAAATGTTTGTCATTTTAAATGACACAACTTTGTATCATTTTTAATGAAACTACGTCGTTTTGGTGTGGTTTTACATTCTCTCTCCTCCATTTTCTTTTTATTTCTAATTTTATAAATTAGAAAAAATGACAAAACACACCAAAACTACGTAGTTTCATTAAAAATGACACAAAGTTGTGTCATTTAAAATTACAAACACTAAACCCTTCTTTAAATATGTCAACGCAGGCTAGCTTTCTCTCAGTGTAGCACCTCTTGGTTTGATTGTTGTTTCCCTCAGCAGTTATCATGGCATCAAGCACTTTCTTCATCTTCATTGTCCTTTGTTGTTCTACTCTGATACATAATGTTGCCTCTGTTAATTATGGAACAGCTCTCACAAAATGTTTATTGTTCTATGATGGTCAACGTTCAGGGAAGCTGCCCAACAACCAAAGAGTAAAATGGAGAGGAGATTCAGGACTAAGAGATGGTCAAGATGCTGGAGTAAGATAATGTTTTACACCTTAGCATTTTCCTTCTTTTTTTAAATGAAAAATGTTAGTATATATGAAATTTATTTGGGATTTATATCCGTCATGTTGTAGGAACCAAATTCGTTGTTATATTAAGAAAAAGACAAAATATATAATATTAAAAAAAATGAGATGATACTTTATTCAATGAATTGGTCTTGTTGTTTTCTTAACATTACAACAAATTTGGTTCTTACAACCTAAAAGATTACGAGACAATCTTATATATAGGGTTTATCATCTATCATTTAATATGACTACAAAAAATTTCCTACACATAATATTTTGTGGGATCCGCAGCAAAAAAAAAAACTCTGGCACGCAAAATGAATCTCTATAACATAACAAAATCACTTTTCCTACAACATAACTCTTATAAAACCCTTATATATAATACGGATAAGATATTGTGACAACCAAATAATGTTACTATCACATCTTAACCGTTGATTTCTGTCAATCAACGGTTATCATTTTTCAAATCAAACTCATTAATTAATTATTAATTCGCAATAAATGATAACCGTTGATTGACAGAAATCAACGGTTAAGATGTGGTAGTAACATTGGTAGTAACATTATTTGGTTATCACAATATGCTATCCTATATATTATATCTCTCTAATAATATTTGACACATATTAACATGCAGATTGACCTTGTGGGTGGATACTATGATGCTGGAGACAACCTTAAACTTGGGTTTCCAATGGCATTTACAATAACTATGCTTTCATGGAGTACAATAGAATTCAGAGACAAACTTGTAAGACAAAATGAGTTAGCAAATGCATTAAATGCCATAAGATGGGGAACAGATTATTTCATGAAAGCACATCCAGAACCAAACATATTATATGGAGAAATTGGTGACCCTGATTCAGATCATGAATGTTGGCAAAGGCCAGAGGATATGACAACACCTCGTAATTCCTTTAGGATTGATGACCAACATCCAGGATCTGATCTTGCTGCTGAAACTGCTGCTGCTTTGGCTTCTGCTTCCATAGCATTTCGCTCTGTGGACCCTAAATATGCTTCCAAAATGCTAATTCATGCAATTCAAGTATAGTTTTATTTTGTGCCATCTCAATTACTCAAATTATTTCATTATATGCAAACTATTTTGTAGTGAAAATTTCTTTTTCTTCTTTGGTTGTAGTTGTTTGATTTTGCATGCAATAAGCAAGGCGTGTACCAAAGTAGTATCACACCAGCTTCAAAAGTATATTCCAGCAGTGGATACGAGGTAATCTATTACAATAGTAACATTTCATAGTTTTCAATTGTGGTCATATAAATACAAGGGTTATGTTTATCTCATTTTACATGAGATAAATAATTTTTCTACATACACAAAAAGGAATTGGATCTCACCACTCTTTTTTCTCTCTCCTCTTACCCGTGGGTCCAACTTTTACTTTTATTTCTACAACATGAGGTAATTTTTTCCCTATAACATAAGAAAAATATATCCCTAAATATAAATATAGGGAGATTATTTTCTCATGTAATAAGAAATAGTTTTATCATATTACGAGACATTAAAATTCATATTATTCTCTTTTTTCTTTTTTTTTTTAACAATTGGTGGATCTCACCA
Organism: Gastrolobium villosum; assembly: GCA_032173675.1. Lineage (NCBI taxonomy): Eukaryota > Viridiplantae > Streptophyta > Magnoliopsida > Fabales > Fabaceae > Gastrolobium > Gastrolobium villosum. The sequence continues at coordinate 9,423 of JAVKPL010012057.1, read as the reverse complement.
CTTTATGTGTCTATAGTACGAGAGATGCTACCTTTTGTGACATGAGACATGAGAAAAGATAGGTCCATAAATATAATACTTGAAATACAAACTGAACATTTATTTATTTATTTAAACAGGACGAATTACTATGGGCAGCAGCATGGCTTCAACGTGCCACTAATAAGAAAAGGTACCTTAATTACCTTCGAGGATCAGGTGACACTGGCGGTGTAAGAACAGAATTTAGTTGGGATGATAAGTACATAGGTGCCCAGATTCTTGTAGCAAAGGTATCACTCATAATCCATCAATTTGTTTATTTTCTTTATACAAAGTTTACTTATTTATACAAAGCATTAAAAATTAATATATTTAGAAGAAAATGAATTTGGTAATGTATTATTTTGATAATTTCATATTGGGTTCTAATCCATTGTTTATGGCCTATATCTGCAGCTTGTTATGGAAGGTAAAGTGGCGTCATCAGGGATTTGGGCTCAATATAAGTCACAGGCAGAACAATTCATATGCTATTGTGCCCAAAAATCAAGCCAAAATGTGGATAAAACACCAGGGGGTCTCTTATGGTTTCTGCCATGGAATAATAATCAATATGTTTCTACTGCTACATTTGCAATGTCTGTTTATTCCAAATATTTATCTTCAAAACATGCATCCCTAAAGTGTAGTCGTGGCCTTGTTAGTCCTTCTTATCTCAAGTCTCTGGTCCGTTTTCAGGTAATCCATCAAATTCCATTTTCAAATTTGTCCACTTAATTTGTATAGAGAAATATTATGTTTACAAACTTTTTTTTATAAAATTGCCTATGTACACCGTGAAGTACAAAAATAGAGGGATGTATTCCCTGTACATAGGTAAGTTTATAAAATTTTATAAATAAAAAGTTTGTAAGCATATATATATATATATATATATATTTGATTTTCTCATGTTGAATGAGAATTCAATTTTCATGTTGTGACTCAACTAGTGGTGGGTCTCATATTTATTAAAAAGAAAAAAAGTCATGCACGCAAATCGAAGGGTCGGTAACATGAGAATTAAATTCTTATGCCACATCAGAAAATGTTTTCCCATATATATATATATGGGAAATGTTATATTTATAAACTTTTTATTTACAAATTCTTACAAACTACACTATGTTTGACGGACAATACACTATTGAGTAGAGTATTACCGATCAGACATAGTGTAATTTGTAAGTTTGTAAACGGATACTTCTCCTATATATATATATATATATATATATATATATATATATATATATATATATATATATATATATATATATATATATATGGGAAAAATATTTCTCAAACAGCTTGAGATAAGTTTATCTCCGGTCACCCCAAAGTTACGTCGTTTTATTTATTTATTTCCTTATATTAACTGATTCACCTTTGAATAGTTATGATTCAATTTTTCTCTCTCTTCATTTATCACCATTGATTAATCTTTGTATGGTTATGATTTAGTAGCCGGAGATAAAGTTATCTCAATAAGCCCTATATATATATAGGGCTTATCATTTCTCAGTATATATATATATATATATATATATATATATATGGGGATTAATCTCCGGCTACTAAATCATAACCGTACAAAATGGATCAATGGTGATAAATGAATAGAGAGAAAAAAGAAATCATAACCATTCAAAGGTGAATCAATTAATACAAGGAAATAAATAAATAAAACGACGTAGTTTTTGGGTGGCTGGAGATAAACTTATCTCAAGCTGCTTGAGATAAGCTTATCTCCAGCTAGCCCCAAAACTACGTTGTTTTGATTAATGAATGGTGTTTATGTAATTTTAGGTGAATTAATGAAGGATGTTATTGTAATTTTATTTATTTTTATTTCATATACATTTTACTGAAACACCCTTCGTTAATTCACCTAAAATTACATAAACACCCTTCATTAATCAAAACGAGGTAGTTTTGGAGCTAGTTGGAGATAAACTTATCTCAAGCTGCTTGAGAAATGTTTACCCCATCTATATATATATATATATATATATATATATATATATATATATAAAGTATTTGAAAATATGATATGATTCTTTTTTTTTTCTTGTTAATAATGAAAAATAGGTGGACTACATATTGGGTTCGAACCCAAAAAATATCAGTTACATGGTGGGATATGGATCAGATTATCCGCTACAAATTCATCACAGAGGAGCATCAATTGTATCAATAAAAAAAGATGATGAACCAATAACATGTGAAGGTGGGTTTCAGACATGGTTCAATAAAAATGCACCAAATCCTAATACATTGGAAGGAGCAGTTGTGAGCCCAAATAGAAATGATGATTATTCAGATAGTAGGAGTGACTACCAGCTAGCTGAGCCAACTACAGTTACTAATGCACCTTTAGTGGGTGTTCTTGCTTATCTAGCTTAAATTTGTATTGTGTATTACAGTGGCGGGCCTCTAATTAGAGTCCTGGGCAAAAAATTATATATGTAATTATTTTTTTTAATTTTAATTAGTTCATATCATAATATATATTAAATACAAAACATTTGCACAAGAAGTATAAAAAAGAATTATAATTTTATTAAATATTTTTAAATTTTATTAAATATATTTTAATTTTTGAGTAAATACTTTTTTGGTCCTCAACAAATTTCACGATACCCGCTTTAGTCCCTAGCAAATAAAAAGACTATTCGTGATCTCTAAGAAATTCAAAATGGACTCATTTAATTGAAATTGTGGTCCCTCACAAATTCACAAAAGACCCACATTAATCCCTCAAAATGACTAATTAAAATGGGTCAACTTTGAATTTTTTAGGGACCACAAATAACCTTTTTATTTGCTAGGGACTAAAGCGGATATCGTAAAATTTGCTAAGGACAGAAAATGATATTTAGTCTTAATTTTTTTATATAAATGGAAATGAAACACATAACTTAATACAACTTACCCAAATCTCTTACTAAGTATATTTTAATTTTTTGATTGGACCAAATTATAATTAATTATATAATTATACATAATAAGTATAATTTGTTAAAATTTAGCCCGGACCGAGGCCACACGTAAGTAACACGTGCCACTGGTTTATTACTCTTAACATTCATTGTAATGTACTAAATGACTATCTTATAATGAGGGAGGATATTCTTACTACCAAAATTTTCTACTACCAACTTACTACCTATCTAATCACCATTAAATCAAAGAGAGAATGTTAAAATGTTTTTGAAAAAAGAGAAAATGTTGATCCAATGGTGATTAGATAGGTAGTAAGTTGGTAGTAGAAAATTTTGGTAGTAAGAATATCCCTCCTCATCTTATAATATGGGGAACACTTCAGTAACATGTTGCAGTGTTTTACTTCAACTCAAGGTTCATGATAGAATTTGGCTTACAACTTAATTTTGTTTCAATTTGCACACGTTTCATCTAGACATGAGTTTTGTAACTAAAGAATTTCTTCTATATTGCCCCAAATTTCATTTCTTTTTCCTCATCCTTCCCTACATAAATTGCTATTTACCTCGATCTTTTTTTATTTTATTTTATTTTATATTTATTATACTCTTAAGTTGGGTCGGCTTAGTGCTGGAGTTAAATATCTAATAACTTACATTTATCGCACAGAGTGACTGATGGAGGAAAAATAATTTATAAAAATAAAATAAAAGAGGAGTATTTATCAAAATGGGATAATCTTCTACACGCAACCATGACCTTGTTCTTTGTATTATTAAATGATGATAGCTCAGTTAGGACTTGTTTGGTAGAGGTATGTTTTTGAAAATGCCAGGAAAGGTAAGGTGGGTATCGCCTTTACCCATGTTTGATAGGAGATTTGTCATTATTCGCCCTGGTATCCAGCTTACCCAGGAAATGAAGTTGTGAAGAAATTGTGATCTATTTTCCGTTCTGAAATTACCTCCGAAGGTGGGGTATTTGTGAATTATCGGAAACAAGGAATTGTAGTCTAAAATATTTGGACATGTCTGCCCTTCCATTTTGACAGCTGGTCTATCCAAGTGGTCTCTCTTTCTTCATCAGAAAATATCATGGATGTTGTACTGTGAGCAGTTGCTGTGGATGTGAAAAGCTTGTCTACTCACCTCCTTAGATCTCGTGAGTTTTCTTGTCTCTGGCGTCGCGAGCTGTGTCCATGGTTTGTGTTTTGTGATTTATGTGGGGTTTATGGTTGGTTTGGAACCTTATTTACAAAATTTCATTTATTTTTCACTCTCTTTGGGTTAATGGTTATTTTGTGCGTTCTTTGCCTCGTTCACCCAACCCATCGCTTGCAGATACAACGAAAATGTTCATTTATCTATAATCACAAGTATTTGCTTAGTGCCACTTCATCCCTTATTCCTTTTCTGATTAAGGAGGCTCATGCATCTCTTGCGAGGGGCCATGCTGGTGTGTTAGGCACTTTTTTACGTTTGTCTGTCACCTTCTATTGGTCCACAATGAGTAAAGATGTGAAGTAGTTTATTCGGACCTGTCATGTTTGCCAGTAGGGAAAATATGAAACTTCAAGAGCTTCCATATTATTGCATCCCCTGCCAATTCCAGAAGGTATATTTGAAGATCTTACAATGGACTTCATATTAGGTCTGCCCCCATCAAAAGGGTATACGACAATCTTGGTTGTGGTAGATAGATTGTCTAAGTTTGCTTATTTTGGTAGGTTGCCAAACTTTTACACAATTATGTCAGTGGCCACTTTGTTCTCTGAAATGGTAACACGTATTCATGATTTTCCTCGGTTTCTTGTAACTGATATGGATCGTATTTTTGCTAGTCAGTTTTGGACGCATCTCTTTAAGTTAAGTGGCACAACCTTATGCCTGACTTCTGCATTTCACCCCCAATTCGATGGTCAGACGTACGGAGGTGACCAACAAATATGTGTAGCAATATTTGCTTTCTTATTCTTTGAGCAACGATGCTTTTGGTCCACTTTATGCTATAACACCATTTTATGCTAAACCTAATATATCTAACATCATAATATCGATAAAAATATACATTATTATTATTATTATTAATTTTATTACAATTATTTTTCCTAGGTTATTACATATTATTAACACAATATTCATGTTATACCCGCTGGGTGGATAATATAGTGGAGATAAGATAATCTATAAATTTTGCTCTTGTCCATTATTTGGAAAGCCATCAAAGATATAATAAGCTTATTCTATTAACTCATTTTATTCTATCCGTACCATAGCCTAATAAGCTATCTTGAGGGGTGTTTGGCTTAAAATTCAAAGTGATATGACATGATACTTTTCTTGCAAATATAGTCCTATGCCTTTTTAAGCTTCAACAATAAGGTGAGTCCTACCATTATCGCTCGGCCGCTGACGTGGATCGGCAAGTGTACCGAATCGCGCAAGTAATAAGTAGTAAGTCAGGTCGAATCCACAGAGAGTGTATCTAAATCAATTAAACTATTCTTTAGAAGATTAAATGATCCAAGAGGTTTTTGACACGAATGTCAGGATTGTGTGGAAATTTGAGTTGTAAAATAAAACGTGTTTTTATTCTTTTTGAATATTTGAAAATCCAACGAAATAAAAGTTTGGAAATTTATGAGAAAATGCTGCAATTAGAGAACACTTGCCGATGATCCCCACCTTTTACTCTGGATTAAGTTAAATATCAATATATATATCGTGAAATTAGATAATTATCAGATGAAAACATCAGTAGTTAATTCTCAATCCCTTGAAGAATTAACCCTTTAACCCCATATAAAACCCTAATTCCTTGAGGTGTCCTATATGAGATCAAGCATAAAGATCGATAATTAAAACATCTACAATATGAATCATGTCTATCCCTAGATCATGTTCATACCGTCGTTCTATTCCCTTTCTGGATTAACCACCGCAGATTCCTCTTGTTGGCCCTAATCCTCAGATTTATTATCAATTACTAGATTGATCGGATCTAATAATAACAATAATAATACGATCGGAATAGAACGAAATTCAAAGGATAAATATATAAATATAAACTCAATCCATTGTATCAGGGGTTCACAAGGGTTCGTGACCCTAACCACAACAAAGAGGTTCTAGCCAACCATTATCATGGCTAAAATCCAATATTCAAATAAAGACATCAAAATACAAGAACTACAGAAAGGTAGAAGAAGAAGATGTTCCTCTCCAAATCTCCAGAGCCTTCCTCCTCAGAATGACCTAGAATATGTCTTGAATGAAAAAGTGTGTCTTTAGGGTTGTCTTTTGCCCTTTTTATACACCTCAGAATTCTCCTTTCCTCGCAACTGAAAGCTGTCCATTTCAACCCTACGCTTGGAGCGCAGGATCCATGCTCCAAGCGTAGAAACACTGTTTGATTTCTCCTTGTCTACGCTTCAAGTATAGGGTTCTACGCTTGAAGCGTAGACTCACTGCCTTGGGTCTCTTCCTACGCTTCAAGCGTTGAATTGAACGCTCCAAGCGTGGAGCTTTTGTCTGATTTCTTCCTGCTCCTTTATTTGACCTTTTTCTCCTATAAACATGAAGAATTTGAGTGAGAGAGTGTCTGACAATTTTTATTCAATAATTTCACCACATATACACCTTTATACATAGTTTTAGATCTGATTTCATGCTTTTTTGATCTATAAAAGTATATATGCTGGGAGCATATCAAACAATTCCCAGATTTAGACATTGTTGTCCCCAGCAATAAACTGATTCAAACTTAGAAAAATGTACAGCAGTATTTCAGCACAATATCATCCAAACAATCGAAGAAATTACTATGTCATGCCTGACTGAATCACTGCAAGAATTTTTAACGATGCCCTTATTCTCTGAAAAACATCTGAATGTAGTCTGAATATCCCTCACCAAGACAAAATATATCACTCCCACTCCGGTGTTTTTAGGGTATCAGACATACACAACCATCACAGCCGTAACACTGCCATAGGCTTGATCATATTCTCAAGATCCTTAAAAATGAAGGATTCAAACGCATGCATTAACTGATCAAAAGGACTTTTCAATGGTTTTAATTTGGCCTGGCTAAAGGTAGGAATTTATATGGAAAGTGGCTTTAAACAACTATGAGATTGAAAAACTGAAGATAACATAATTTATACAATTTCAACTCATCAGTTTTGCTCCACTAACTTGCCCACAGAATTTCGGGAAGTCAATTCCTATGTTGACCACTTTTATTCACAATGCTTCACCCACATTTTTCTTTTCCTTTTTCTAGATTTTTCTGTTTCTTTCTCTTCTTCTTTTTTTTTTTTTTTCTTTTCCCCTTTTCAATTTGCTTAGTTTAGTGGAGCTTACCTTAGACATTTTCTTTTTTTTTCTTTAAAAGAATCAGCAATTCAATCTCACTTAAGGTAAGTCAACATGGATATAGGCTAAGCAACATTCCGGTAAATTATATGAACAGGCTTGGCTCAAGGGGATAACAATGGAAAAATCATTTATATAGGTGAGCTATATGGCCAGGGCTATCAAGAACAACTGTCTTATCATGTCAGTTAAAATGCATGCCTTGTAGAGAAACAGACCAAGTTCTAGAGTGTTACCACAGTGAAGCCTCTCAGAAAAAGAAATTACTGTATAGGCTCAAACCTCAAAGGCTATGATTTCAGACTAGATTCTCAAAAAGATATCAGGCATATCATGTATTCTAGCACACAATTCAGACAGACAAGCAATCATAAAATCTACTCATGCCAAGTGACATCATGCCAAAATTTTCAAAACTTAATGTACTTCCTAAGATGAACTCAATCATTTGTTATTAAAGCAACACCTAGATCTGAGATTATCAACAGGCATATTCCAAAAAAAATTTGCTGAATTTTTAAAGTCAACTATAACCAAGACAGATATTTAAAAATGAAAACGTAAATTGGTTCGAATATCTCCCCTGAAATGAAGTGTAGTTCCACAGTTGCAGCTATAGTGCATGATCAGGTGGGCAAGGCTAACCACCATTCCCAGATTTTAGAAATTGCTGTCCCCAGCAATAACTAAGTATAATCAATTTAAGAACTGCTGCGCAATTGAAACACACATAATTAACAATATTGTATCAGCAAAACAGTGAAAAATACCCTTAGACGTTCACATCCAAAAAGTAGCAGTGACCCTAACAAGATCCTATTGGTCATTAAAAACAAAATTAAAAATTAAAATTTAACAAAGTCTGAGAGAAAAATAAAAAGCATCTAGTGATCACTCCTCCATGGTGTACTGCTGGAAGGAACTAGGAGGATCTGCTGGATCAATCCCCATCTTCAGGCACATGGCCTTCATCATAGCATGCATTTCCAGGATGATTGGAGAGTCCTCATAAAGTGGCCGGCGAGCGGAGGATGAAGCTGAAGATGCCTGGGGTGCTGGAGGTGCCTGAGGTGCTGAAGGATCCTGTGGTTCTGGAGGAGGTATAGGATTGCCTTGGCTATTTAAAAGCCATGCTGCATGTTTCTCTGATTCTTTGTAATAACCTCCCAAAGCAATCTTGGTCATAGGCTTTTCAGCCTTCATATCTAATGGCTCAGAAGCGGGAATTTCAACCCCAGCTCGAATACATAGATGAGAGATCAAGGAGCTGTGAGCCAACAGACTATTGTCCTTGCTTTGAGTGATCAGATGGACAATTCTGTCAGAGAGAATAGCAGCCATGTTCAGATTTCTGTCCCCCATCAGCACCTAGTATAAGACAGCCCTCTCGACATTTACATCACTTTTGTTTGTAGAGGGAATGACAGTAGCATTCACAAAAGTATGCCAACTGATAGCCTCACCAGTAAGGCAAAGTCTAGTGAACTTTTCGGGTACGTTGGTGAGACCCTGTCTAAATTTCCATTCAGAGAATGGACTGGTTATCCTCTCCCGGATCTCATCAGCAATGAGAGACATCTCTTCCCTGTAATATCCTTCCGAAGGCTGCATCATATTGAAGAGTCGGACAAATTCACACTCAGCAGTAGGATCGTATGATGTTTGCAGGAATTCTTCAATTGTGCCAGCATCAAAGGGTACTTCCTTCCCTCTCACCCAGCTCTTTCGGGTGGCATTGACAGTTGCCTTATCAGCATTGGCTAAGAATTCTCTGAGGATTCGCCCAGAACTGTCCTCTGGGAAGGTCACCAGTGTCCTCCATTGTCTCCTTTGGACAACTGAATAAATATCGTCAAAGAGCAGGAGATTTCCCAAATCAAACCCCCTCTCTTTAATCACATTTTTATTCTGCAGCTTGGTTTCATAAAAGTCTTGCTTTTCAGCAGACAAAAACCTTCTGGAGTCAAAGTTGGTGCGGGGTCTTTTAGTAACAGATGACCCTTCTGTACCCTTTTTCATCCTTTTTTCCTGAAAATCAAAAAAGTTCCCAATACATGGTGGCATAATAAATATTATCAGCAAA
>JAVKPL010012056.1:0-58508 GCA_032173675.1 Gastrolobium villosum | reverse complement strand
GTAATCCCTAGTTAGCTCCCAAGCAGGGAGTTAACAGGGATAGTTTGGGAAATCCTTACAAAAGTAGTTAGTTAGGTCGTTAGGATTATAAATAGGGTTGAGGGAATACATGTAAGGTAGTTAGACAGCTAGAAAGGAGAGGCATGGCCAGAGACTAGGATTTCTCAGTAGGTTAAGAGCCTTGTGAGAGAGAGTCTTTCTAATTTCCTACCTCGGGGAAACTCATCTGTGTTTTCCAAATTCTCGAGTTTCTATCAAATAACTTTACAAAAGCCAGCTAAAACTCAAATATATATATATATATATATGGATTTAGTGAGTGTACAGTGACTGGATGTAAAAATCGGTCCAGTGCACTATGTTCTCCCGCGAGAACACAGTTATAGTAAAATTATAACTATGTTCTCCGGGGAAACCTAAAACACCATTGTAATATTTTTGCACTATATTCTCGCGGGAGAACATAGTTAAAATTCACTCACTGGACAGTCCAGTGACTGAATTTTTAATATATATATATATATATATATATATATATATATATATATATATATAAGAAGCAATGAAGTTTGGAAAAGGCCTTACTCATCCAAGTCACCAGTAAAAGAAGCAAAACCATTGTGAGTATACATCATAGATGAAACTGAATGGAACCGGAAACCATCAATTTGATACTCCACAGCCCACCTGTTCAGACATCATTTCATGAGTAATTTAGCATATACCAGCATTTCCTGCCAAATGATGAACCAATAAAAAATAAAAACAAGACAAACGATAAAAATAAAATCACAATCATGTACGAAAAAACAGTTAACTAATAGACCAATCAGGTAGAAGGGCAATGAATCAAAGAGGTAAGTATAACTACTAGTCTACTATACTCTCTTTGCTTTGCAATTGCATATACCAGTTCAAGTTTGAGAGAAGGAAATACAAAACATCAGGGTCGCCATATTTGAACATTCTGGTTCCCCAGAATTTGTGTTGCCCTCGTTTACCTATTCAAGAAGTGAAGTTGGAAACGTAAATGGTATTTGCAGGTGTTAGAATAAGGAACCAAAAGATTTATTAACAAAGACGTAACAAACACCAAAACATTGAAGCATGCAAAGCAAATTCTCATTTACCAAAAGATTAAAAAATATACTATACATCAAAGAATTTTGCACCAAAATCATTCATAAATGAAGATTATGGCTGTATGGCATTAGAAGTCAGAAAATACTCTCAAAACTGAAAGAAATGTAGAAAATATTTCACATATTAGGGCAAAAGGAAGCTCCTTAGCTTCACGAGGAACAGAGCTACAGCATACATCAAAATATGTATCTTGTTTCCAAGAATATCAATTTCTGACCACAATATAAGGACATTGTCAGAAATGTAAAATTATGCATGTCTCTTCACCTAAAAGCTTAAAATTTTGGGAGAATCAGTTAATGAAAAACATAAAAAAGAAAAAAAAAAATACTCAAGGTTTCACTTCAGGATAACTTTGATAACTGAAACACAAAAAATGAATATATAAATATACTCAAGAAACACACACACACAAAAAGGTTCTTATTTGACAACAAAATAATTTACAAAAAGGAGACAAAGAGTTCAATGAGATATGAATAAAAAGCGCTTGCCCAAAAAGGATGGCTACCCTTTTAACAATAGTATTGTGGTAATATGTATTTCAGTATTCAGAATGCAGAGATGAAATTAGACAGATCAAGAATTGACATCAAGATAACATAAGAAACGTTATTCCTAGACTAATAATTGATATCATATCACTTGACAGATAAATATCAGGATGGCAAGAAAAAAACAAACAACTTGCACTATGACGAGGTTCAAGCAGCATGAACAGGTACCAGAATGAAAATAACAGTCATTAGATCCATCAAACATTGATAATCCAACCATCTCATCTGCAGCTGCGTATGAATGGACAATATCTAAGAAGACCAGCAATCCTAGTCCTGCGCAGCAAAAAGCAGAGTTAGCAAAATAGCCTTTTTTGCACCACAAAGATGAAGAAGAGAAATTATGTCATTATATATATATATGGGTTCGCTTTTTCTGCAGTTACTGCAGGTAAGTTATCTGCAGTAAGCCCAATACGACGTCGTTTTGGGGCGAGAATCATGGTGTTTTTGTAATTTTAATTTATTTCAGGGTTATTATAATCTTTATAATTATAATTTTTTAATCTTTCAATCGCAAAACGATGTCGTTTTGGAAGTAAATACAAATAACTTATCTGCATTAACTACAGAAATATTTTTTTGTATATATATAGGAAAAATGTTTCTCTTGAAACAGAAGATAAAGTTATCTCCTACAATCCCTAAATGGCATCGTTTTGGGGTATAAGAAAATAAATAAAAGGTATTTTGAAAATTTTATTTTCCTCTTATATCATGAATTTTACTGAAATACCCTGCATTATTTTTCCCAAACCCCAAAATGGCATCATTTTGGGATTGCAGGAGATAACTTTATCTTATGTTACAAGAGAAATGTTAATACCATGTATACATATGGCCTTTAATGCAAAATAGGGAAACATATTTGTGCAGTTATCATTTCTTGCTTAAATTGCTTTTGCTTTCTTATCTTCTTTTATTCTATATGCATGTCCAGTAGACAGTCTCAGTGGAAATTATCAGTTACGAAGAGCTTTTCCAATAGCTTATAGCTGTGACTTAAAAAAGTAGTTGGTGAACATAGTGAGTACAAACAATTAAAAAAGCCACTAGTATGGCATAAAAATACTAACCATGGGCCTCGTCAACTAATCGCTTAAAGTCGTCAGGAGTGCCATATCGACTACTAACAGCATAAAAATTGGTAACCTGCACCATCACATAGAAGTTTGAGCATGTTCCTAACTAACTTAAATAATGAATGAAAAAGGAGAATGCCACTAAAGGTCAGAGTAGCAGTAAAATCTAAAAACTAACAAAACTTGTAAACAGATATAAGCTCTAGCAGCATGCATAAGGCATGTGCATATAGTTTGTACCATGACATGACTTCCAAGATTAAGCATGTATGCCTTCAGCACAATTCATGCACATCAATTATTACAATCTGGTTTGTTAAACGAATCATTTGCCATCAATTACTTTGTCTTATATATTACTAATATCTAATAGAAATATTTGGTAACTCTCCAAATCCTCCCAATTCAAAAGTCATCAAAAACTAACATGGTTAAGTTAACGCAGAAAAGAAGCCTCACTCTCAGATTTACACACCCCATACTAAAACCACTAAATCTTCCTAACTTCTGCTCAAAGCATTCCCAGATTAGTGGGAAAATTAAAGAAACTTATATGATATAATTACAGTCAGAAAATTAAGAATTACAACAATATTTAACTTAACTCTGTAACCAACAGTAAAATAATCCTTGTGCTCAGCAATTCCAATCAACTGGATTGCATTGTAACCTGCTTCCTTTATGTAAGGAAGAACCTGCATTAATAAAAATTCAAGGGAACCAGTTAAATACATAGACATGAAAGATATGTACAATGGCTTAACTATAAACTATCCTCCCCTGCCCCAATTAAAAAAAATTAAAAAAACCTTGTCGGTGAAATCATTAAAGGAGGAAATTTTTTGCTCAGATCCACTAATTCCAACATGAGCTTCATATATCCTCAGGGATTTTGGTACTTTGGGGCTTGTGTTTTTCCATTTGTATGCATGCTCAGGGGGTGGTTCCCAGTGGATCGCGTAAGCTTGCCCTCCATCTACAGCTGCAATGCATTAACACCAAAATCAGTATTAATAATAATAATAATAATAATAATAATAATTGTTAGAACATTTGTTATATATTAGATAGTCCCACATCGTATATAATGTTCAGTATATATTAGATAGTCCCACATCGGGTAAACTTAGCTCTTTAGTTTTTACGAGTCTCTATATAGAGAGAGCTCTTGTGTTGTAATTATTCATTCAATATATTTTTCACATATTCTTTATATTTATCTTGGTACTAGAGCTGTTCTTTTGTTCTGGGAACCCTAGCTTCCGCCTATGAGTCATCTTTTCTTTGCCATGCGTCCTTCCGGCAAGCCATCAAGGACTGTAAGTCCCTTCCAAGCACCTTCTGCACACGTCCACACCTCCAACGGTCACCAGAACCTCCGTCAGCCACCGTCAACCACTGTTCAGGCCGCCGGAGCACTTTTCCGGCGAGTTTTCAGTCCGGACATCACGCGATCAACACTCTCCTTCCAGCAACCATTTCTGTGGCGGTTCGGCCATCATCGGAGTTGGCACGCGCTCCCACGCGCCGCCTGTCTACTCTGCGAGTGGGCTTCACGCGCCACCTTCTGCCGGCGCGTGAGCACTGTTCCGGCGACTTTTTCCGGCCGATCTTGGACAGAGAAGCTCGTCTCCTCCTCCTCTTCCTGGATCTGTGGTTGTTTCTTTGTGGGACTAATTTTTTGGTGCGCACCGCTTCTTGATTGGTGATCAGGTTTGTTTCTATTTATTCGGTTAATATCTTTGTGATTTTGTCCTATGGCAACGAATTCTTCTGTTCATTCAGAGGTCAATTCTCCATCTCCTCCTATGAAAAATTCTCCCAATATCATCTCTACCAATGTGGGGTCCATTACCTCTTCAAAATTGAAGGGATCTGTTAATTACAAAAATTAGGCCACCTCTATTCGAGTTTGGTTCTTTGGATAAGGATATGAGAACCATCTCACAACTAAGTCTACTGATGTCTCTAAAGAGGACAAATCTGATTGGGAGAAGATTGACAACCAGCTTCTGAGTATCCTCTGGCAATCTATTGATCCAGTCGTCTTGGATATCTTTTATTCATTTCAAACTTGCACTGAAGTATGGGAGGGGAAGCAAAGAACCTCTACACTAATGATGTTCAGCAACTCTATTTCATCATCTCTCAGTTTATGGAATTAAGCAAATCATCAGACATTCAGATGGAGACATATGTTGGCAAGAGTCGATCTTTGATGCGGGCATATTTGGATATGCTGCCTTATCCTACTGATGCTACTGCATATCGAAAACAGGTAGAACATCTCTTTATGGTTGCCACACTTTCTGGCCTTCCCTAAGAATATGATAATGTCCGTGATACTATTTTGACGAGTGGGGAGCCTGATCTATCTATGACATATCAACGTCTTCTGAATTTGAATAAGAAATCTGCTCCTGCATCATCTTCCACTGTTGATCCTACTGCTCTAGTTTCCCGTAATGACTTTCGCGGGAATATTGGAGGTGGACGTGGTCGTGGTAGAGGCCCAGGAGGCCCAGGAGGACGTGGTCAGCGACCTCGTTGTCATTACTGTCAGCAACTTGGTCATTATGAGGAACGCTGCTACACAAAGTATCCTCATCTGCGACCTTCTTTTGCTGCTAATATAGCTCAATCAGATACTGCTTCAAATGGTACAGTCTCTCTATCCTCTGAAGACTATGCAGCATTCCAGAACCTTCTCAGGAGAGAAGCCTCTCCTCAATCTCAGACTTCAGAAACTGGTAATCCTGTTGCTTGTGTTTCTCATTCTACATCACTTGGTCCTTGGATATTTGACTCCGGTGCTACTGATCATCTCTGTGGTAATAAGGAACTCTTTTCATCTATTACTTATTCTGATAAATTACCCTCCTTTACTCTTACTGATGGAACTAAGGCTCCCGTTCATGGGAATGGACAAATCTGTCCAACCTCCTCATTGACCTTAACATCTATCTATTACATTCCTCACATCCCTTATAATTTAATATCAGTTAGTAAATTGATTAGTTCTCTTAACTGTATCGTCACCTTCTCAAATCATTCTGTTTCTGTGCAGGACCCGAGTACGAGGAAGACGATTGGAGTGGGCCGTGAGTCACGGGGTCTGTTCTACCTGGTTGTGCCGAGACCTTCAGTTGCTTGTTCTATCACAGAATCTCCACAACTCATTCACAGTCGTCTTGGGCATCCTAGTCTTTCAAAATTACAAAAGATGGTTCCTCTTTTATCTGGTCTTCAGACTTTAGATTGTCAGTCATGTTAGCAAGGAAAACACATACGCTCTTCCTTTGCTAATCGAGTCAATAAATGAGCTGATGCTCCTTTTTCTATTATTCATTCAGATATTTGGGATCCTAGTCGTAGTGTGTCTGTTTTAGGATTTCGATATTTCGTTACTTTTATTGATGGTTTTTCCCGTTGTACTTGGATTTATTTAATGAAAAACCGTTCTGAGTTATTTTCTATTTATCAAAAGTTCTCTGCTGAAATCCATACTCAATTTGGTGCTTCTATTCGTATTTTACGAAGTGATAATGCTAAGGAATATGTTTCTGTTGACTTTTCTAATTTCTTAGCCACAAAGGGTACTTTACACCAAACCACTTGTCCTCACACTCCACAACAAAATGGAATAGTTGAACGGAAGAATAGACATCTCATTGAGATTGCAAGAACTCTTCTTATCCACATCCATGTTCCTCTTCACTTCTGGGCCGTTGCAGTACTTGCTTCCTGCTTTCTCATCAACCGCATGCCTTCATCTGTGCTTAATAATGACATTCCTTATACCTTATTGTTTCCAGATGTTCCTCTCTATCCTCTATCCCCACATGTCTTTGGTTGTACCTGTTTTGTTCATGATCTTACTCCTGGTAAAGACAAGTTAACATCCAAAGCTTTTAAATGCATTTTTCTTGGTTATTCTCGTCTTCAAAAGGGGTATCGTTGTTGCTTTCCCGATCTCAAGCGTTACTTAGTTTCCGCTGATGTCACCTTTCTTGATCAACAACCCTTTAATTCTAACCCGTCTTCATTATCACAAGTTGTTCATGTTCTTCCTGTTCCCTTTCTAGACTTGTCTTTGCCAGCTGCAGGTACTTCTATTCCAGATAAGCAACATATTGCTTCACTACCTGAGGAACGTCCACTTCTCACTTATCAACGTCGTAAGACTGTGTCGCCTCCTGTTAACTCGATCCCTGCTGACTCATTGCCCCCTGCAGTTGATTCTTCCCCTCCGGATCCTTCGCCAGAGGCTCTTCCTATTGCTCAAAGAAAAGGTACACGTACTACTCGTAATCCTTATCCTCTTTATACCTTTTTGAGCTATGACCGTCTTTCTCCTCCCCATTTCACCTTTGTTTCTAGTCTTTCTTCTGTTTCTATTCCTAAAACCACAGGTGAAGCACTTTCTCATCCAGGGTGGCGCCAAGCGATGCTAGATGAGATGACCGCACTTCATACCAATGGCACTTGGGACCTTGTTTCTGCTCCCCCAGAGAAGTCTATAGTGGGTTGTCGCTGGATTTTTACTGTGAAAGTTGGACCTGATGGCCATATTGATCGTCTCAAGGCACGTTTAGTTACAAAAGGTTTTACTCAAATCTTTGGTCTTGATTATAGCGACACATTCTCTTCTGTTGCTAAGATGGCATCGGTTCGCTTATTTCTTGCCCTTGCTGTTGTTCGCCACTGGCCACTCCTACAACTTGATATCAAAAATGCTTTTCTTCATGGTGATTTACAAGAAGAAGTTTACATGGAGCAACCACCTGGTTTTGTTGCTCAGGGGGAGTCTAGGAAGGTGTGTCGTCTTCGCAAATCATTATATGGTCTCAAACAGTCTCCTCGGGCATGGTTCAGTCATTTCAGTTCTGCTGTTCAGGCATTTGGCTTAATCCGGAGTAGAGCTGACCATTCTGTATTATAGGATCACATCTCCTAACAAATGCATCTATTTGTTAGTCTATGTTGATGACATCATTCTCACCGGAAGTGATCAAGAAGGAATTCATCAGTTAAAACAACATTTATTCAGTCAATTTCAAACAAAAGATCTTGGGAAGCTGCGTTACTTCTTGGGAATTGAGGTGGCGCAATCTAGAAAGGGCATTTCTATCTGTCAAAGGAAATATACCTTGGATATCCTAGAAGAGACTGGAATGTTGGGATGTAAACCAGTTGATACACCCATGGATCCCAATGTCAAGTTGTTGCCCAGACAGGGGGAGCCATTATCTGATCCTGGACGTTATCGAAGGTTAATTGGGAAGCTCAATTATCTCACTGTAACCAGACCGGACATTTCTTTTGTTGTTATTCTTGATTCTCCATGTGATTCTCATTGGGATGCTGCTGTTAGAATTCTTCATTACATCAAAGGAGCACCAGGGAAAGATTTATTATATTCAGATCAAGGATATACAGAAATTTGTGGTTATTCAGATGCTGATTGGGCAGGATCACCCTCGGATAGGAGCTCTACTTCAGGCTATTGTGTTTTCTTTGGAGGAAACCTGATTTCTTGGAAAAGTAAGAAACAAACTGTTGTTGCCCGATCTAGTGCAGAGGCCGAATATCGTGCAATGGGAGTTGCTACTTGTGAGCTAATCTGGTTGAAGCAGTTAATTCGGGAGCTCCATCTTTGTGAACAGAAACAACCCATGACTCTCATCTGTGACAATCAAGCTGCACTACATATATCCTCTAATCCGGTATTTCATGAGAGAACCAAACATATAGAGATCGATTGTCACTTCATTCGAGAAAAGATTCAGTCAGGAGAAATCAAAACGGCATTTGTCAACTCCAGTAATCAACTCGCGGATGTCTTCACTAAAGCTCTTAGGGGACCTCGGGTTTAATATATTTGTGGCAAGCTGGGTGCTTACAATATATATGCTCCAGCTTGAGGGGGAGTGTTAGAATATTTGTTATATATTAGATAGTCCCACATCGTATATAATTGTTCAGTATATATTAGATAGTCCCACATCGGGTAAACTTAGCTCTTTAGTTTTTACAAGTCTCTATATATAGAGAGCTCTTGTGGTGTAATTATTCATTCAATATGTTTTTCACATATTCTTTATATTTAACTATAATAATAATAATAATAATAATAATAAAAATAAATAGCACATACACTGCACATCTTGTCAGAAAGGAAACTCCAAAAAAAATGTAACCTGGGCAATGAGGCTTTTTTCCTTCTTTTTAGGTATTTAGGCATGGCATAAAAAAACTACTTACATGGAATCTTTTTACACAAGTGAACCTTTTTTAATTAAAACATAGATTCATACTTTTTAACTAATATTAGATTACACAGGCAAATGAACAAAAGCTAATATTATGGAAATGGTGATTATATATGAATTTCTTTCAAGGGTATAAATAAATGATAGAATGCTCATATCATACTGATAGCCTTTCCAGGGATGATCAATGAAGTTTCCATTGACCGGTAGACTAAGTACCATTTTTGAGTAATGGAAACCAAAAATTGCTTTCTTCAACGTCATGCAAGCACTGAACATATATTCCAAGTCCAAGACGCATTTTAGCTAATGTTTAAAGCATCCTTCTTACTGTTATTACATGGAAGAGTACCTCAAGAAATCACCTTTACAATTGAAATGACAAGAGAAGATTAACATATATGCATGAGACCATGCAAAAGAACACAAAACACCGTGTACAAAAGCATAGTTACATCTTTACAAGAGAAGTAACCACAAGATACAGCACAAAACCAAATATAATTCCAAAAAAGTTTATATTAACGGATGATTAAATACCTTCCAAGAATCCATATAAGATTTACCTGGCTGAACATATGTAGCCCAAGCAGGTACCCGCTCCAATGGTCCATTAGGAGTGTTAAAGTAGACTCTGTACTTGCTGCCATGAGGAATGGCAGGAATATACTTTTTCGACCATGCCTTCCTACCTTTACGAGTCTCAAACCAGTATGCTATAGGAGGTTTCAGTGCCCGAATTCTTTCTCGCCATTCGGGATCAACTATCACACTAAATATGTCATACTCCTTGCCCCTATCAATCACAGCATGACGGGAATGTCCATGCTCTGCTGCCCATGCCTTATATCTCGTTTCAGCATCTGGTATGTCCTCCAACTCCTCCGGAGTTTGCGGTCCATTAGGACCAAATATCTGCTCGTATAACTTTACTGGCCCCTCTAAACGATTTTTTAGGTAACGGTCTTCTCCCGGTTGCCAGTACTCATCATTTGATTTCTTCATGAGCTCTTCCATGGTGACACCACTATCACCTTTATCATAATCATCTACATAGTTATACTGTTGAAAATATAGTTCATCTGGCTCTTCTCCCTCTCTCAGCTTATCCTGAAGAATGATAAACCAATATCCATAATCATCATAACCAAAGTAACGCTCTCCTGCACAATTTTCTGTAGGTGACCATCCATTGAAGTCACCAATAATTGCACAATAGCGAGCCCCTGCATTTATGTGCTTGTTAATAAAACAAGAAAGTATGGACAAGAAACAAATTCAAACAGATTACTTTTGGTGGAAACTTGACAAAATAACAATATTGTTGTATCACGTTTCTTTGCAAGGACCAATATGTTGGTCACTAGAAGCAAGAAGTTGATATAGGTTTTAGATTAATATCAGGGGACATATATAAGCAGGTATAGCTCAGACATAAAACACCTAACTACATTTCTCATAGAGCAGAGAAAAAATCAAATTGAAGAACATCCACGTGTATGAAACTCAGGTTGATGAAATCTAGTAAGAGTTAAGGTATAATTCTTGCTGGAAATAGACAAAATAAATTGGACCAAACATTCAATATTTGGGATTTGAGAATCACACAGACCCTAAAACAAATCCTTGGGGATAATGTCAAACCTGGAGCCCATTCCATATAATCCACCCGATGTTCTGGATGCCGATGCACACCCAATAGCTCATACCTAGACAGACATAAATAAGAACAATCAAATTAAATTCAAAGGTACCTCATCTGTAGCAATACATGCACAGCTTTGTAAAATAAATATTGTAAACTGGACCAACAATTTTAAATATCATAATTTAATGACATCAATTTCAAAAAAATATAGGTGTTTTTTTTTTTCCAATTGTGGTTTATTGAATTGATAATGAGTTAAAATATTCAAAGAGGCCCATTACAAGGAATGTAGCTTATAGCTGAGAGAACCAAAATGCACAGTAATGTACTGAAGTTCAAGCTTAAAGCTCAATGCCACATAACGGAACTAACCCAGAAGACACCTCCTTTAAGTTCATGTGACGGGTTAAAATTTCATCTTTCAGATCCTTCAATGCTTTATACCTGCAAAACCAATGATAATGAACATCGTATTATTCCCTGCATCAAATTTCCAACCCATCTAGGAACAAAAAGTGCCTAACATAGCTATGCCATACACTTGCACAAGGAAAAATGTAAACAAACAAGTTTTCCCCTTTTATTTAGGGATAATTACACCAAACTCTCCTATAGTTAGCATTCATTACATAAACACCTTTTTTTATTGGAAAATTGCACTTACTTCTCCATGCTTTAGATACTGTTCTTACACCCCAATACCCTTCTTTATTTAAGAAAATTATAGATAACTCTCTCACTTTATATCCAGATAGGGGAGATCACAATTGATGGACGACCCACAAATCCGTGGTACCTGACCCGGCTTGATACTAAGCTAAAAATTCTGGGTTGGTTTGGATACCAGCTTAAACCGGATGACATTGACTGGAATGTGGCTGAACCCCTATTTTTTTTAATTTTTTTTTCAATTTTATTTTACTTTTTTAAGAATGATGTATTGAAAAGATAAATATAAGGAGAATCAATTCACACCAATGTAAGCATACAAAGTCTTATACCTATTATTAGTCGTTAAACTCACTTGTAAGTTGTAACATTTACACCTTTATAAGGTGATTCTTTACCAATAAATATATGTACAACCTAATGACACAATTGGAACCTGAATTTGCTCGAATTGGTTTTCAAAAACTGAACTGAACTTGTTTAATCATTTTGTACCTAAATTTTTCTCACTGAGTTAGGTGTCCAAAACAAAAAGAGTATCAATATCACAATGGCTAAAATCATGGGAAGTATGCGTAATTACCCTTTCTATTAAAGATTCAAATTTTCTATCAAAACAGCAAAACCAAACACACCCAGAAAATCAAAAACGCAAATTCTATCAAAAACCATGCAACTTTTTTTCTTTTTTCTTGCCTTTCACGGAGGAACTGGCCAAATGCTTTATGGGAAATGCCGCGTTTGGCGAGAAACCCAGCTGGGTCAATACCCTTTTCTTCATCTGAAGAATCGGTGTTCTTGGCCTTGTTCTGATTCTGTTGTTTTTGCTGTTGTTGGGGGTTTTCTGAAGCGGAACAAGATATTGGTACGCTTGTTCTTCTGGTTGGGAGAGTAACGGTTTGGGGTTTGGTTTGGGAATGAAGAAAGGAAGTAGTTGAACTTGGATGGAAGCAGATTTTGATTGGTATTGAAAGGGTTACCATTGTTTTGAGATAAGGAGTGAACACAAACAACAACAGTGTCAGAAAGAACACAGTAGCTGATGTTTGAGTTTTAAGAGAGGTTTTTGAGTCGACTCAGCACATGGAATTGTTAAAATCTGAAAAATGAAAAATATTTCACAATTAAATTTAAAAATAAACATTCAAAAAAAGTTGTAATATAAATATTTTATCATTCAATTACGATTTTTTTAGAAACTTTATAATTGTCCAGAATGTAATTATAATAAAACACTCTAAATATTTTATTATTTTTTTCAATTAACTAAAAAATTATTTTGATAGGCATGCAAAGTTGTATTGAAGGAGTTGATGTGTGTTACTTTATTGTTATGCCTGTTTGTGAGGAAAATGATATTCTACCTATCATTTTTATATTTATTTTAGTTATTAATTTTTAATATTGTTATATAAGAATTTCAACTAATTTTTATCATTTCTTTGTCCTCTTGAGATCATGCCTACTTTATCTACTAATTTCTAATACCGTTAAATTAAAATTTAAATTAACTTTCATTATTTCTCTATCCTCTTGTGATTTTAATATAATGATATTCAAAATGAGTAGGTAGAGTATGCATAAAAAAAGATAGGTATAATATCACATCCTTTTTATTAATAAATCATATGAGGCAATTTTGTTCGACCTGAAAACATTCATGGTGAGATAATTCTCCCAAAGGAGATTTTCTACATTCACAAGAACTTCAACCTAAAACCTTTCTTAAATAGAATCAAGTATATATCACTTAAACTTAAAACTTTTCTTAAACATAATCAAAAATGCCAATCCTCAGTTGCTTATTGTTGTGGCTTTTTATTGGCTTGATGGGAAGATTTTCGGAAGGGTGATGTTATACTCAGGATACCTATTTGTAAGTTTTTGGTTGTAGGTTGTGGTGGAACTAATTTCTTTTGATTCTGCTATTGATTCGTAGCTCACTAAGGTGTTGTGCCAGTCTTTTATGCAGCTGGTCTTGTATCCATGCAGGATATCAGTGTGACATAGCTTACGTGTTGGATGTGTTCCAACTTGGCCAAGTTTACTTCATGGGAGGTAAGAGTTTATGGACTGATCTCGGGGTTCGACACACTGTATTTGAGCCCCTTAGGAATGGTCATGACAAATAGCATTTATTCATATTCTGCTTTTATTGAAAAGAAATTGTGATAACAAATTAGTAGTACTATAATAAAAAAAAGGCCGACCCAGTGATTCAAACCCGCGACCTGACACACCACGGCAAACAAGCTTACCGCTGAGCTATTAGTAGTACTATAATATGATGAAAAAAGTAAAATACAAAAACTCTCTTTTTTATTGAATTTGGACCAAATCGGTCAGTGAACCGATGGATTTTTGTCAGTTCTAACCAGGATTAAACCGTGTTAAATTGTTACCAAGAATGATTTCCCTCATCAACCATTAACAATGCTTTTGGGTACAGAAATGATAGGTGTGAAACAATTTCAAAAATAAGCTTAAGTTCTATAATCCCCTTCATTATGCTAATAGCATTGCTTATAACATTATACTGAAAAATGACTTCTAGGATCCGTAGTTAAATTGTTTAACGAGATCACAATTGTGCTACAATGCAGATACTTTACTATCACACAAAATTATGACAGTACTCAAATGCCTCGAGGTTGCTAGGACGAAAGAGGTCATAAACCCAAGTATTATCAAACAATCATCAAGCTTTAAGTTACAACCATTTGGTTTCCATATGCAGAAAACAACTGCATTACAAATAGCTTCAGTTAGCTACCAGAATAAAAAAAGTTAAGTGCTTTAAGACCGGATCATTAAGAAAAGAGTCACAATGCAAATTGACCTGCAAATCATAATATGAAGTTGAGCAATTCTCAAGCATTAGTTATAATTATTTGGTTTTTCCTGCAATAACCACTGCATTATGACTAGCATCCAGTTAGCTAGCACAATAAAAAATCGGTTGCTTTAGTACAGGACCATTAAGAAGAAGAATCGCAGTGCAGATTGGCGCGTAAATCGATTTGAAGTTATACATATTTGTTTTTTGGGACAGATTATATTTACAAACTTTTTTATTTACAAAATACACTATGTTCTCCCGGGAGAACACTAATTTCACTATGTTCTCCCCGGAAAACATAGTGTAATTTGTAAAAAAATTCAAAAAAGTTTATAAACGGATCCTTCCCCTTACTATATATATAAAGGGGATTAATTTTCTCGAAAATTTTCTCGTATTACACATACAATATATTAGTGGGGTCCAAAAAAAATGAGAAGAGAACCGAAAAATCTCATAACACAAGTATAATCGACAAATAAGTTCCAGAATCAGGACCTGAAAATTAAGGGTCCGTTTGCAAATCTTATTTTCACAATTTCTTCTTTTTTTACAAAATCTTGAAAGTAAGAAATACAGTTAAAACAAAATTATATTTTTATAATTATTAATAAAAGCATATCAACTGAAAATGAAAACTACAAACAAAAAATCGCACCGTAAAGTAACATTATGATAGCATTCTGCAACTATACCATCCTATTTGCTATTCTCTCTCTCTCTCTCTCTCTCTCTCTCTCTTCTAATTAGCGTAAACAAGGACTCTGTAAGAATGGTTTGCTCTTAGTATAGGGGTCAACTATGAACTTAATTATTACAAACTGTATTACATCAATTACAACAGTATATGAATAAAATACAATTCCGAAGATATGTGCGTAAATGTATGCATGTCTGTTTTAGAGACAAACAGAGAGAGTGATTGCAACTTCCTAATATTCTTGTTTCTTTGCATACTCCCTTGGCCCAAATATTGTGGACCCAATTCTCACATTAGTACTACCCATCTCAATCTGAAAAGGCAAAAATATTTATTAATTAGTTGTATGCATACAATTGAACAATTAATACAACATCAAACTAGATAATTTCGAGTAAAAGAATCAGATTATTGAGAAAACATAAAAATGATTCAAAGACATACTCTAGCAACTATTTCTTTTTTGAAACCCACGAGGTATCCTCACTTAATCACCTCCATACAGCCCTAAAGCTAGATTCTCATTGGAACACGGGTGTATTAAACTTGAGGTAGGGTGAAACTAATCCCCCATTGAGACTTAGAGTGCAAAGATTTCGTCTTTAGCTCCAAAGAGTGTTTCCAGAGACCAAACCTAAGATCCAATCCTTGAGGCACACTCCACTAACAACACGTGAGCCTAATCTATCGATAAGTATTTCCAAAATGCTTCACAATCAATCATATTAATTAAAAGAAAGATGCCTGTCTCATTATTACAATCTCTAAACTATTACTATCACTGCAAGTATCATATAACCCCATTCCTGTCAAAAAAAAGCATCCAAAATTGCAAGATAATCACAGATGCAATCATGCAATTCAACCATCAAGAAAATTGGATTATTGCTGAATAACTTTAGCACACTATTCCATACCGCTAACTCAAAATCACCAGACATGCCCATTGACAGTTCACATTGCTCCTCGCCCATTTCAAGGGCCTTGCAAACTTCAGTTCTACAATTTGATAGCGTCTGATTTTTCACAAAAAAGAAAACCTTAGCTAATAAACAATTAGAATCTGGAATACAAGGCACAAAGCCATAAAGCTATGCTAGAAAACCAAAAAAATGATTACAAAAATGTAGAGCAAATTTCAACAAAACAATATGAAGACAAGAAATGAAATATAATTCTGAAATGGAAAAGTTCTCAAGGAGTTTTCCATATGCTTCAGAATATAAGAATAAAATTGGTCACCTGAAAGTTCTGCGGAGTAGATGTGTAGTCTAGCATTCCAATTGTCATTAAGCCAGAGAACTCTAGGTTTGGACAGCTCAATTTCACATGTTTTGCAAGCTCAACACAATTGGAAGGATCAATACCAGATTTGGCTGCAACAATATAAAAATCCATAAACAAGTTTATCAACGTAAATACGTAAGAAATAAGAGCATTACTTTCTTACAAACAATACACTCCAATGTCCTTAAAACAATGCCAATACAAAACGGAAGAGTATGATATATGGCGTCGAACAAATAATGATGGAACAACATCAATTCTCCAATCTAATAGCTGTTGAACTATCATAGGAGTGACTGATTGACCAACGTTAAGTTTTCATTATCTGAAATGAATATATGAAAGTTAAAATGCAGTACAATAATCCCGGGTAACAGGAAAAAACATTTGAATTATTTATATTCTAATTTATGAAATTAAATCTGAAACGTAAGAGAACTAAATATGAATAATAACTTCATGTTGCTAAATTTGAAGTATCCCAAGCATTGACATCACACCCAAAGGGGGTGAGGAAACTTCATAAGACCAAAAATTATAATTAGTATTTGAGTAACTCATAATTTTAAGCTGAACTTACATTCTTCTCCACTGGTATTTACTTGCACCAAAACCTTCAGAGGATTTCTTCCAAGGGTTGAAACTGCACGGTCAAGATAATTTGCCATCTGCCAGTCCAGAAGTACAATTCAAAATGGCAATTGGTATTAGTCAGAAAAACTAGCTGTATCGAAATGGCAATTGGTATTAATTAGAAATTAGCAGTATGAAAATCATGATTTGAAATTTTAACTAGTAATTCACAAGGTATAGGACGTTAGGACCTATCAAAAGCATGAAGACCATTTTATCAGACTCCTTCAAATTAAAGCATAAAATAAAACAACATCAATGGATATACTCCGAGAACTACAAGTAATATTGATTATAAATCTTTACCTTCTGATTGTCCACGCCCTCAACCATGGCCAGATTTGGAACTCCACCTGCATAAAGCATGCAATGATGCAAGGTTAACATTCACCTAATCTAAGGGTGCAGAAGAAAGAAAAAACTGAACAAAAACATACAAGATAATACAAGCTTAACAATATTTTCAACAAATCCAGAGCCAACTGAAGCGACGCACAAAACTTCGCATGCATCTCAGATTGAAAAATTGATCTGGCATCACCATTCAAACACCCAAAGTGCTTGTATGTGAAGAATGCAATCAATCATAACAAGCACAGAAGCAGTGGTCAAAACTCAAAACCCATTTCATTTTATATATATATATATATATGGGTTCGTTTTTTCTGTTGTCAATGTATGTTATCTACATTGAGCCCAAAACGACGTCGTTTTGGAATGGAAATCAAGGTATTTTTGTAATTATAATTTATTTCAGAGTTATAATAGTCTTTCTCATTATAATTTTTTAATCTTTGAACCCAAAACGACATCATTTTGGAAGTGAATGTAGATAACTTATTTACATTCACTGTAGAAACATTAAATTCTATATATATATATATAGGTTAAAATATGTTTTTAATCATTATACATAACACTCATTTTTAATTTGGTCCTTGAATGAAAAAAACTTCACTCTCGTTCCCAAACATACAATCATTTTCAGTTCTGTCGTAGATTGGTATAGAGTTACCATAACATAGGAATAAGTATCACATAAGGGACCAAAACTATATTATTTCTAGTCCCTACACTACATGTATCACTTATTTTCAATTTGGCCCCTACACTTAATAGTGTTATAACTCCAATTGGTGTTATAAAATTAATAGATAACAAAGAGCTAAGTTGAAAACAAGTGGTTACATGTAGGGACCAAAACACATGATGAAATTGACATGCAGGTATCACAGTATCTCCATACTCAGTCCTCTAATAAGTGAAACAAAAGAAGCGCTAAATATGCTGCCAACATTAAACTCAAATAATTCATTCTAAATTAATAATAGAATGAAAAAGAAACAAATTTTGAAACCCAGAACAAAAAAATAATTAAATAATAAATAAATAAAACATACTCAAAAGTGATTTGACTTTGTTGCTTTGCAAATGCCCAATGAAATGCCACTCAACGTCTTGTGGAAGCTGCAGCCATGTCCCAAAACCAAATTATTATACCTTTGTATCCATACAGAATGAAAATAATATAGCATTTTCAATTTTATATTTTTAAAATTATGACATATCAACTAAAAATGAAGAAGAAGAAAATCGAACAGTTCGATTGTGATGCGAAAAAAATTGCAGCACCTGTGGAGCTTTCTCGATGATTTCTTGGACGTAGTTCTCGCCGAAGCATCGATGACCTGCGTCGTAGAGTTGGCGAATCATAGACACGGGTTTCGTCTTCGACACCGCCACGACCCGGATCCGGTCGGGTCTGGAGCCGGCTCTCTCCGCCGCCTGCTGGACTCTTTGCATCACCGACCGGAACGCCGCCACGGCGCCTCCCTCCGCCACCATTGGAGATGTCATCAGTTCAGAAATCAGAGGATGTTTTGTACTGTCGGACGAAGCGAAATCAAGTAGAGCGTGTGGTGTGGACCTATGTGTTGAGGTGTTTGAATTACCAACGCACAAAAAAAAAAAAGCAAAAGAAAAAAAAAATTAATGGTCGGAGTTAAGTTCAATTGTGGATTTTTATTTTATTTTTTTAGTATTATTTCCACCAATTTTATTTTTTAAGATATTTGGTAAAGATAAGAATTAAGTTATCTTTGATTTAAATATATGTATTTATATTCAATGATAAGGCACAAGGTCAAGTTTAGGGGTGAGTCGACCCACTGATATAACATGAGCACAACATAAAAAAATTGTGTTTGGATTGATCCGGTTTCAAATTCACATTGTGTTTGGATTGACAAAAATTGACTCGAAAAAATTTATATTGTGTCGCGTATTAAATTGCAAACCCCAAATTAAACCACATTAATATTCTTACAGGTATTTGTGTCATGTCGTAAATATACTCGCATAATAAGTAACACAATTTTATGGTTGATAGGTTATTTGTGACATGTCGTATTATGTCAAACCACATAATAAGTAATACACTATGAGTTTACGGATTATTGGTGTCGTGTCGTGTTAACCCGCAACATAAGCAGATCGTGTTTGTGTTGAAAATTTTGACCCGATTTCAAATTCACATCGTGTTTGTGAACGAGCAAAAGAAAAAAAAAATGAATGAGCAAAAGAAAAGAAAAAAATACAAAGGGCCAAAAGGTTGAAAGCTTTATACATTATTACAAGGATATCATGCTCCACAGGGATACAAGAATAAATTGTGTTTTCCAAGACAAATCTAATGTTAATGTACCTTTATAGTCCCCAAAAAAACATTACTATTCTTATAATTATAGTTAAATCTTTTTTTTCTCAATATTTAGAAGATAGCAAAGTCAAGAGTTGAGATATAGCAGATATATAATAAGTCTTTTTGAAATTGTGAATTAAAACTTGATTGTCAAGCTCCACAATTAATCTTTATATTTCATATTTTAAGTCATTTCCAAATCAAAACCACAACCCATTTCATCTCTAGCATAAATATAAATAAATAAAGTAATCAAGGTTATCCTATAAAAGATCCACGCATCTAATATTTTTATCATTGAGGCACCATCAAAGTTTAGAGTAATCCAACATGAAGGAATTGAACAAATTTATAACAAAGTTTAGAGTAGTCAAAATATTCTTCTTTTTGGAGTGTTTCTTGTCTCATAGTCCAACTCAATTAACAATTATTTCATCCAAATAATCAAATTCAAACTAAAGACACGGGATAGGTTTTTGCAGCGAACCATGTCGACGATTGGTGGTCATTCCTGTTCTTCATAAGAGATGGATAATTTAGAGAGAAGCACCAAGAAAAGTAAAGGAGGAGAATCCAAATTTAACAACAATCAAATCATGGTTCCAAGAGAAGAAGGCTGGAATACTGGAAACATATCTTTTAAAGAGATGCTTATGCGCCATAACGGAGAATGGGCGTCAGAAGAAGAAGATAATATGTTGGAAGAAGAATAAGACGATCAACAACAGGAAGCTGATATAGATAAGATTCCAGAATCATCGGGGGTATCGTGGGAGATAGACGTTGATGGTAGAACAAATTTCCATCTCTCTGATGAATTTAAAAAAAAAGGCTTGGAAACCATGGCGGAAAGCGTTTTTTGTGAAGCTTTTAGGGAAAAACCTATCCCTTGCTTTCATGAAAAAAAGACTAGCGAATATGTGGGCAAGAGAGGGACGTATCTTTGTGACTAATTTGGAAAACGGATACTACTTAGTTCGATTTGAGAATAAAAAGGATATGGATTATGCACTCACATCGGGGCCTTGGATCATTTTTGACCACTATCTTGCTATCAGAGCATGGGAACTATATTTCCATCTTCATCAGGTAGCAATCAACCGAATCATGGCTTGGGTTTGTTTACTTGAATTTCCAGTGGAATATGTAAACACTGACTGATTAAAAGTATTGGTAAATGGGCTAGGGAAATTCATAAGAGTAGATGCAGCCACAACAACTCTTGCGAGGGGACGTTTTGCGAGACTTTGTGTGGAACTGGATTTGAATAAACAACTGGAGGCTGAATATAAAGTTGAAGGAAGACTAAAAAAGGTGGAATATGAGGGTTTACACCTCATCTGTTATAACTGTGGCAGGATGACATTTGAAGGAGCTCGTGTGACATCTCTTCCCAGAATTCTCCCTGATCACAATCCTCTCTTAATTAAATTATTTGAGGCTTCGCATACTCGAACCATAAGACCATTTCATTTTTTTGCTGCCTGGTAGGAACATCATTTATTTAACGATTTTCTTAAAGATACATGGACCAAGTCTTTTGATCTATCCTACATGTTTCAACGTCTTGTACCTGATCTAAAGGTTTGGAACAAGAAGGTTTTTGGTTCTATAGATAGGCGAAAGGACAGTCTAACAAGGAAAATTGAAGATATCCAACTAAAAAGAGAAAAAAATGACTCCTTTCATCTCAAAAATCAGGAGGTTTTTTATCAGAATAAGCTCATGGAAGTTTTGTGGGAGGAAGAACTCTTCTAGTTTCAGAAGTCTAGACATAAGTGGATTGTTGATGGGGAGAGAAATACTCATTTCTATCATCTGAATATAATCCTCTGGAGGAATACGAATAAAGTTTTTAGACTTATAAGGGACTCAAATTCCTGGGCTACCGATCCAAATGAGCTTCAACAGATTTCCTGCAAATTCTTCAAATCCCTATTTACTGAAAATGTTATGAACAAGAGATGGATAACATTTGGTAATTTATGGCCAGTTCTTTCAACAGATGAAAATGAGCAATTAAAAAAGTTACCTAGTGAGAAGGAAATAAAATGAATTGCATTTGACATGGGTGCTTTCAAGGCCCCAGGAACTGATGGATTCCCAGCAATTTTCTTTCAAAAGAATTGGAAGCTCCTTCAATCACGGGTATATTCTCTAGTCAATCAACTTTGGCTTAATCCAGACATCTTGGCTTCTATCAATTTTACCCTATTGGTTTTGATTCCAAAAATTCAGTCCCCCTCGCATATCTCCCAATTCAAGCCTATTTCGTTGTGCCCTGTTATCTACAAGATCATCAGCAAACTCATAGTAGCTAGACTCAAGCCCATCATGATGAAAGTAATTTCCCCTGCACAGTCCAGCTTCGTCCCTCAGGGCCATATTCAAGATAATATTATTGCAGTACAGGAAATGGTGCTCACAATAAGAAGAATGAGGGGGAAGCGATGGTTCATGGCAGTTAAAGTAGACCTTGAGAAAGCTCGCAATCGTCTTAACTAAAGATTCATTCAACGGGTTTTGGAAGAGATCCACATTCCAGAAAATTTGATCCACCTAATAATGACAACATTCTAATGGTTTTTAACCATAGTCTGTCATAAATTGATTAGCTATTACAACTGTTTCAACAATATTTGGTCATCCTCAAATCATTGTACACTTAAAGCTTCCTACCGAATGCATACGGTGCTCGAGATATTTCCACCAACCCCACTTCATTGTTAGGACACATACTAGAGGATGATTTATAATTTACAAGAAATGTGATAGAATTTAGCATATAATGTTTCATATTGAAGCACCACAAGATTTTCTTTGGATTATTTTAGAAAGTCAGATCTTCGCAACTTTTTTTTGTCTTAGGTGAATTCACATCCGTAAATTCTTGTTTGCTAGTCGTAAGTGCATCATATCAAGTTCTATAGTCAATTGTGCCTTCAATTCTCGTATTCGATCTTTGTTGGATTCTACCATCAATATGTCATCCACATACAATAGTAGAATGATGTAATCATTATCATTAAACCTCTCATAATATGTACAAATATAGTTTGGAATCAGTCAATTGTATTCCTGGAAAAATATAAAAGGAATGAAATCTATTATACCAACATTTTGGCACTTACTCAAAGCATAAACAGAGATTCACATTAACATGTTATTCAATATGAGAGTATGGACTAATAGGTGGATCGTAGATCCAAGAAGGAGTGTTCGAATATGGTCAAAATTAAGTCTCTTGTTGGGAACACAACAAATAAATCAATTGTACGAGAAATAAAGTGAGGCAAAGTATCATCCCACTACAATTAGTAATAAAGCATTATTTTTCTACTTTCACTATATTTGGATTGATAATATAAATGTAAATTGGATGTAAGTATAACACACTTAAAGGGAATTTAAATGCCAAATAGAATAAATAAAAAATCCATAACAAAATGACAATTGAAAAAGAAATTATTAAAACTAAGAAAAACTCAATGATAAAAATAGTTAGGTTTTTTATGTCTTTTAATCTTCCTTTGCTACGAAAAGAATTAATGATTAAGACTAGGGCTGCAATGATAAAAATGGGTTGAATTAGGTTTTTGAGTGGGTTGGCGGGCTACGGGCCAGCCCGCCTAAAATAAAAAAAAATATATAAAAATATAAAAAAAATACAAAAAATTAAATTATGCATAAAAACACTTTTTTTTTTTTTGCATAAAAGCATATAAAAATCTGCATAAAATCCTAATGTGCTTATCAAAACCAAGAAGATCAGTGTTTAATAATCTACATATAAATATGCAATAATAATAAAAATTAAAATCATATCAAGGTAAAACAGAATAATAAAACAAGTAATAAAGTGTTGTATGAGCAGTCCACAACAATTCGAAAAAGCTACTTGCATGCAGAGAAATCTAGGGCACGAAGTGACATAACAATTGGGTAACATAAAAAAATACGGGCTTGGCGGGCTAGCCCGCAACATATATCAATTTAATCAGTAATATATTAATTATATTACTAATCAATTCAACATAATTAGTTAAAACATAATCGCTAGGTGTTCTAACCCTTTACGTCCTTCCAAGAAACCTAATCCCTTAGCATCTCATAGGAGGGTTTAAGCATTACAAACAATGAATTATGAAGATTGCATATATGATATGTCTACATCCCTATTACTATACACAAACCTAAAGGTAATTCATGGTTGATCAAGTCATGAAAGCATTAAGTATAGGATAAATCAATCAACATAGAAAAAAAAATTGAATTAAAATTGAATCAGTTCATAATAAAATCCAATTAGGTTCCATCTAACCCTAATACAAGAAAACTAGAAACTCATATAGCGCTTAAGAAAGAGGTTTGGAACGGAGACCCATTAAATTCCATAAAAATTAGATTGTTAAATAATTGGAACAATTTATTTATCATTTAATTTTAATTTAATTAATATATATATATATAATTTAGTAGCAGGTGAAATAATTAGTTAATTATTATTTTTTATTACGATTTATTTATATTTATTTTTAGTTATATAATATAAATAAGATTTTTTTAATACAAGAGAAATAAATATAAATAAGAGTTTAACTCAATCAATATGTTAAATTATTAAACCAATCATTTGTTTGGTGGAATTTTGTTGGCCTTTGCAAAATCCACAAGGCTAAAGGAAACATGGGTGATTCCCAAAACAAACACAAAATGATGAAAATTGCTCCATGCTTTCACAAGGAGCCAATGGTTCATGACCCTCACAATCCTAATTATGCAAGTCTGTGTCTAATTATTTTTAAGCTCCAACATGTTTAGAGCATCATGTAGATTGCTATAGTTAGTAATGACTACTCTTGTTTTTATTAGATGTTTATATCTCTAAATATAATAGGACTTCACTTTATTGAATTATTACAATAATAATGGTTCTTTATTATTTTATGCATAAATTATATGGGGTGAGAAGCTTTATTATTATTATTATTATTATTATTATTATTATTATTATTATTATTATTATGTCTTGTACATTATATATTTCATATTCTTATTTTATTTTATTTTATTCGTTTTAAACTTTTGTGTTACATCTACGATCCAAGGAGGAGTGATCAGATATGGTCAAAATTGAGAATCTTGTTGGGAACACGACAAGTAAAATAATCATGTACAAATAATAGAATAGAGTAGTGAGAAAGAGTATCGTCCTACTAGTATTAATATTTCAAGCATTATTTTGCTATTTTCACTTTATTTGGATGGGTCCTATCAATATAAATTAGATGTAAGAATAATGCACTTAAAGCGATTTAAATACCAAATAGAAAAATAACAATTTTATAACAAAATGTAAGAATGATGTAAAAATTCGCACCGCTAATTAAGGTAATTAATTAATTAAATATGATAATTAGGAAATAATTTCATAATTGACCCTAATAATTATTATGAGACTCTAATAATTATGGAAAGTGAGTAATAATGCTGAAAGTCACTTTTCGGGTGAAAAGCGCAGATACCGGTTCTGCTATCCGGTATAAATGCGTACCGGTGAAGTATCCCGGAAAATTATAATAAGTGCATGATAATTACTAGAATAATATGTAGGACTTGTAAAATAAGTTTCAAGTCAAAATAATGAGAATTGATGCCAAAAATGATACTGGCTATGGAAAAGCGTGTATCAGAAAGGTGCTCCGAAAAATAAAATAAAAATATGAATAATCTTAGAAAAATGAGTAGGTTAAGATTACAAAGTTTGGGATTAAATTTTTTTGCGTAGCTATTAATGCTAATCCTGCGCGTTTAATCCTTAAGTGGCTATATATACATTCTTTAAGGGCACACTACCCTAGGTACTAACATTCTACGTGGGAGATGAGGCTGTGCAGCTTCTGAAGACACTATTCCATTGGTTCTCATCACCATCTCATGAGCCAAAGGCCATTTTCTTCCACTTTCCTTCACCAAAATACCTTGCAAGTGTCAGAGTGATCATTGGGGTTGAGTGTGAGGGCTTGTTTCTGAGTTGTAGCCACTGCCTTGGTAAGAATAGGTGCTGACTTTGAGTGTTGAGGGTGTGTTAGCCTTTGTCATGGCTTTTTGAGGGCCAAGTGGTGACCTTTGGTGAGCAAGAACTCACCTTTGTGTGCTAGAACTCACCTTTGTGTGCTATTTTCGTATTTCCTTGGAGGTCAAAATTTTGGGAGCTGGTTGTGAGCTCCAAGAGCAGTCTTGTTTTTTTTTTGGAACCTTGGGTAAGTTCCCTCATTTGATCTTGAGTTTTGTTGAGTAAAAGAGGTGTCTTGTCATGTTTAACAAGTTAAACAAATAACCAACATGATAACTGACCTAGAAGGGTTTAAGTATGCATGTTTTCACGTTGAATTGGATTAAAAATGGAACCTTGGGATTGGATTTTTGTGAAATGCAGAATCTGGGTTCTGTCGCGAAATATCCGGATATTTGGTTGTGAATATCCCGATATTGATATCCGGATATGGGGCTCTGGATATCCGGATATTGATATCCGGATATGGGGCTCTGGATATCCGGATATTGATATCCGGATATGCCCCCGACATATATCCGGATATTCTGGGTTTTCGATGAACAATGAGGTACTGTTCATACAGAACTGATCTATGGGTTTGTGGACTCTAGTTTGATGATGTTGGACTTCTATAATTAATTATCTAAGTCAGAACCTAAGAGGTTAAGGGCTTATGGCTTTGTGGGAAGCCTTAAGACATAAACCGTAAAAGGAAAAACGTAGTCTTTATGCTTATGTTTATGAGCTTTGAGTATTGATACGATTGCTGGTCCTAAATCAGATTATGATCTGCTGTGTTGGACTTGAGCTGTTTGGACTCTTGGCTTGGATTGATTGTTTGCAATGTAAGCTTTCGTGTCCTCGGTTTAGCCATGTTGTGGTTCCACCATGTCCCATGGGGATATGGTTATATGCATGCTATGTTACATGCTTTTGATATTTTGGAAATGATGTTCAACTTTTATATGCAATGTGCTTTTATGATATGCATATGGGTCCACCTATACAGTAAGCCTGAGTATGTGACGCATACAACATGGTGAGGCTGTGGGTGAGGTGCAAGCGATGTTCCTTGTAATACTATGTGGGTAATAGACGTATTCTTGCATTTTCTCTGGCTAGTAGAATAGTGATAACACACATGTCATGAATATCTGTTGCACTGCATACTTTTGGAACTTATAATGGAAATTACTGCTTTCGGAACTTATATTGCACATGTAAATGAGCTTGGGGTGGAAGATCCTGAGGACCCCTTGTCTTACTGAGATTTCTTGTTTAGAGATCTCACCCCACGTTTGAGGACGCTTATTTCAGGTTCAGGGAACCCAGGGGTTGATACTCCTAGTGGCAGGAGGCCAGAGCTTAGTTGATGCATGTTTTATGCTGATTTTGATGATATGCTATTATGAGCTGATGCTGGATACTTTTTACTGCTTTTATTGTTTTAGCTTCATGTTATTATTGTCGCTGTTGAGATTGATGTTGGGCATTGTTGCCTTATTTGGTGAGCATGTGGATTGTCCATGTCACATAGACTTGGTTATGTCTTGTTTAATTTAAAGTTGTAATAATGTATCAGGATTTTGGTCCAGGCTATGTGTTGTGGTCCTGTGACTTAGATACTCACTTTATATTTATATATGAGGTATTCAGTTAGTTGTATTGCAATTTACATACAGGCGATATTTTATGAAATTGATTAAGTAATCAACTTGGCTAAGTATAATGACGTCATAATTGAATTAAAGAAAAAGTTATTCCACATTTTAATTAAGCGTAGCTTAATACGATGACATTTTAACAAACCGGGTTAACACGGGGTGTTACAAATGACAACTGAGAAATCAAAGATTAATATGAAGAAAGATTAAAATTCCTTCAATCTTCCTTTGATATGAAAAGGAAAATAGTGGTTAAGACATAACCAAAATATATCAATTTCAACCAATATTCTCTTAATTATATTACTAATCATTTTAGCATAATTAGTTAAAACACAATTGCTAGGTGCTCTAACCATTTACGCCATTCTAAGAAACTATAATCACTTAGCATCTCTTAGGAGGCCTTAAGCCTATTACAAACAATGAACTATCAATATTACATATTTGATGTCTATCCCTAGATCATATATGAAATATGGTGAAATAAGGAGAAATAACTCAAGTTTGGTTCGTATACCAATATCCATATTGCCATACACAAACCTAAAATCAATTTATCTTTGATGAAGTAATATAAGCATTAAGCGTAGGACAAATCACTCAATATATGAAAAGAGAAATTTAATTAAAACTGAATCAATTATTAACAAAATATAATTGGATTCGGTCTAACCTTAACATAAGAAAACTAGAAACTCATAAGAAGATAACAAAGAGGCAAGGATTAAGAGAAAATTTTGTAAAGCACTTAAGGACAGAAATAGGTCTTGATGTATCCATTAGATTGCTTCTCTTATTCTCCCATGAACAGATGAGTCTTCTCTCCCAAGTGACCTTAGCCATCATTCCATTGTCAGAAAAATGACCTAAAATAACAAAACCCCTCTTTTATAGTCCTCAAACACTTAGGCAACATAATACCCTGGCACCTAATCAGCCAAAGAAAATAAGTCTTCCTCACCCTCAAATCTCCCAAGAGCAAGAAAAGAGCTACCTGGGAAAGCACCATCCAAAACCCTAATTCCATTTTGCTTATGGAGCACCTGGGCATGAGGATTTGTTTGCCTAGGCGCACATTAGGCCAAAGGTACATTATTTTCTATCTTGAGCATAATTTGGGTTATAGTTGTTCAATTGATGCATTCTTGGTCGTGCTAGAACACTAAGAGAAAAATCTACAACTTTCATCTTGACCTGAAGTTCTGAATCCATAATCTTCAATAGGAGAAATTGATTGGAAGATATAACCATGAAATTTTTCTAATGTCAAAAAACATGACCTCCACAAAAGCTTGTTTTGCCCACATCTAATCGCGGTCCCTTAAAAAATAGAAAGCAATTAAGATTAAGCTGATTCAATGCACAAATTATGACTTAATGATAATCGATCTAATTTGTTTTTTATTAAATCATGATTTTCTTCCTAAGATTAGGAGTTTTAAGCTCCTTTTTTTTGAATAAATTCAAAGGTACCCTCCAGCCGTAACCGAAGACTAATCCCCATCGAGCACTGTCGGATCCTTTCGGGGGTGGCTCTCCCAAATCCTTTTTTTCCATTCCCAGGGCTCGAACTCGAGACCTCTGGTTAAGGGGCCCAGGCGCCTTATGCCAAAGGAGTTTGGTGTTTTAAGCTCCTTTTTACGTTCAAAACATAGTGAATTCAAGGATTATCATCTCCTTATTGATAGTTTGAGGTGCTATATGGTAAAATTTGTCCTGTGTTACACTGAAGAAAGAGGTGATGTGTTCTCATTTAGAGTGTTTTGAGTGGTGTATGAAGAGTGTAAGTGAAAGAAATCCTTCCCTTAAGGTAAGAACTTGATATATGTAAGTGGTTGTGAAATATTCTAAAATGATGAGGTTTTACCAAACGGTTTATGCGAGTGAGTGAGTATAGTGTGAATCGTGGAGAGAATCATGTTGCAAGTAGAGGAAGGTGACTATACAAAGAGGAGGAAAGAAATTTTATTATGTGGAAATCTTGTCCTATAGCGTGAGTGGGGAATAGACGACTCAAATTATAGGTTCAGAAAGATGTTGTTACTGTGCCAAGGTGAAATTATTTCCCCAATAATGTTTGACATGGTTTGTGCTAAGCTGGAAA
Source organism: Gastrolobium villosum (assembly GCA_032173675.1). Classification (NCBI taxonomy): domain Eukaryota; kingdom Viridiplantae; phylum Streptophyta; class Magnoliopsida; order Fabales; family Fabaceae; genus Gastrolobium; species Gastrolobium villosum. The sequence continues at coordinate 29,148 of JAVKPL010012056.1, read as the reverse complement.
TAATTCACTTTACATTGGCACTCCAACTTCACACATTATTGAGTTGGGGCATTTGTTTTGAACTAATTTTTTGGACCTTTATGCGGCTCATCCCTATTCTCGCAATAGGACAAAATTTCTCTCCCTGAACATGATTCTCCTTACGACTGACACTATATACACTCACTCACTTGCATAAATTGTTTGGTGATACCTCACTTTTCTAGATTATTACATAACCACCTACAAATATTATGTTCCTACCTTAAGTGAAAAACCTTTGTCATTTTCACTCTTACCCTCATAAATACATCTCTTAGAGCACTTTACAGGTAAACCCATCACCCTTCTCTCCACCATAACACCACTAGTGGACCCAACGATGAACGTGAGTTAGCGTCGCCACTCCCTAAATTTTAATTTTTTATTAGGGATATATTATTTTACCTATCTTTTTTATGCGTACATTACCTACCACTCTCCAATAGAGTTGTAAATGGGTCATGCCAGCCTTCAGGGCTTACAACTTAGCCTATATTAGGCCAACTTCGGCCTATTATACATAGTCAAATAGAATAGGTCCAATTTTTTTAAAAAACCTATTTAGAATAACGACCATATGCTTTCTTTTATATGTTGGGCCTGAATAAATCTTTGGTACTACTGCTGTACTAAAGATTCAGTGCATCCCACCAATGAAAATATTACATATCAGTTAAAATTCTTTTTTTTTTCTGTCAAATTTTTCTCTCTCCTCTGATGTGTACTGCTCTGATTGATGAGATGCACTGAATCTAGGTACAACAGTAGTATCAAAGATTTATTCGTTGGGCCTATAAGCCTACAAACGGTCTATGCAATATTATTTATTTTAAAGAAAATTAATATTATAATGATTTTGAATAATAAAGTAATATTGTTTTAATTATTGAATGTTTAATAGGCTTAAACAGGCTAACAGGCCTAGGTCAAGGATTTTTATGTTTTCGATATAGGCCAGACCAGACGTATAATTTGGGCCTATAAAAAGCTAACAAGTCAGGCTGTGCCTAAAGTATTTTACACAGGTCTGGCCTATTTGAGGCAAAGTCTAGCCTATTTACACCCCTACTTCCAACACCGTTAAATCAGAATCTTAAGAGTAGAGAGAAATGGTAAATGTTAGTTGAGATTATGATCTAACGGTATTTGAGAGTGATAGTTTAAGGTTCTGATCTAACAGTGTTAAAAGAGTGATAAGTAAGGTAGGCATGAAAAAATAAAATAAAATAACCAATCCCTTTTTATTATTATAGTTATAAAATATTATTTTTATAATAATAATAATAAATTATTAGTCCTAATAGTTAGTATCTCCCTAAAAAAACACTTATAATAAAGGTAAAGTGTGTGTCATTTTAAAGGATGTGAAGTTATGTCATTTTAAGAGAGAAAAAAAGATAAATAAAGGAGGAGAGAGAGTTGACAAAAAAAATAAAAGTGTGGGTCCCACCTCTTTGTGAGAGTGAAAGGATATAAATTGTGTCATTTAAAATGATAAACACTTTTCCCTTATGATAATTACCACATTTTGCCAAGTTTTAATAATATTTATAATTTTGATTTTTTAATTTCCTCACCAATCATTAAAACTAACCGTACACAAAGAAGTTCACCATACAAATACAAGACCTTGAACCAGACATAAAAAGATGGGTTTTCCTTTTGTCTTTCAACATGATACAATAAGGTATTTCCTGCACATACAATATTTTGTAGGGAGCACATTTTTTAAAATAAAAAAAATAAATAAAAATTAAGACACGCAAAACAAATCTCTATAACATTACACAATCACTTTTCCTACAACATAATTCTTATAAAACCCTAAAAAGACCTGTTTAGACCATATTCGGTCACTTCTTTTTGGGAATAAATCTTTGGTGCTACTGTAACATCAAAGATTCAGTACATCTCACCAATGAGAATATCACATATCAACCGAAATTCTTTTTCTCTGCCAAAATTTTTCTCTCTCCTCTAAATTCTAATGTATAATGCTCTCATTTGTGGGATGCACCGAATCTAGGTGCAACAGTAGCACCAAAGATTTATTCCCTCCAAATAAATCTTTGGTGCTACTGTAGCATCAAAGATTCAGTATATCTCACCAATGAGAATATCACATATCAGCCGAAATTCTTTTTCTCTGCCAAATTTTTTCTCTCTCTTATGTACTGAATCTAGGTACGTACTAAAGATTTATTCCCTCCGAATAAATCTTTGGTGCTACTGTAGCATCAAAGATTCAGTATATCTCACCAATGAGAATATCACATATCAGCCGAAATTCTTTTTCTCTGTCAAAATTTTTCTCTCTCCTCTAATGTGTAAAGTGAAAGTGACTTTAATTTCAGTGAAAGTATCAGCCAATCATCTTGAGCCGCTGGACAAAGTGCAGTGAAAGTGACTTTAATTTCTTTCACATACTCAATCCTAATCATCTTTTCACCTAAGTATATATATCTATCTTTCCGATCGAAAGCTTTTGCGTAGTCTAGCCGGTAGCATCTTATTTTATTTTATTTTGTACAATTACCAGTAGCTGTCTTTGAACGAAACTACTAACACGGAAACTACACGCACATTACTCCACCCGCTTTATCAGGTGGTTTCCCTGGGGCTTGGACTTTGTAGTATTCGGTACTTTCTTGGTGGAGAAAACCATGCTCCGTAATTTATTTATTTTTGGTAGAGATTTATATAAACAAGCATTGCTATGAAATAGAATAAATTATGTAGTATAAATTAATTATTTTTTTAAAAATTATCGAAAAAATGTTGCAAAAAACTTATAGGGGTGAGCTTTTTTTAGAGGATGGATATTCTTACAACCAAAATTTTTCACTACCAACTTACTATTTATCTAATCACCATTAGATTAATATTTTCTCTCTCTTCAAATTTTTTTTAGAGTAAATACCCTTTTTGATCCTTAGCAAATTTCACAAAATCCGCTTTAGTCCATGGCAAATAAAAAGACTATTCGTGGTCCCTAAGAAATTCAAAATGAATCCGTTTAGTTGAAATCGAGGTCCTCACAATTCAAAAAAGACCCACATTAGTCCCTCAAAATGACTAAAATGTGTCCACTTTGAAATTCTTAGAGACCACGGATAACCTTTTTATTTGCTAGGGACTAAAGCGGGCGCCGTAAAATTTGCTGAGGACCAAAATGATATATACTCAACTTTTTAACATTCTCTCTCTTTCATCCAACGGTGATGTGATGGGTAGTAAGTTAGTAGTGAGAATTTTTGGTAGTTAGAATATCCTCATTATTTTTTTATTAGTGTAATTAATTGATGTTTTTTAAAAAAAAATTAAACCTCGTCTAGCAATAAAGTTTTAACATTTTTTTATAAAAACTTTATAGTTTCTGGGCATTGTAAAATCTAAGACATAAAATGTATGCAATTTGTTTTTAATTTATTTAAAAATAATCTAATTAAACATAATGCATACATTAACAAACACATTGCATACATTTTATTATGTCTTAGACCATAATATTACGATTTGTAAGGCATGAGACTTGAAGACCTACATTGGTTGTATGAGTAACTAATGTGAGATTTATAAGGTTTTGGACACTCATACCCTTTGAACTAGCTTTCGCAGTGGTGCATCCCAAGGTTCTTATCAAATAGTATCAGAGTCTTTCACTATATCTCCAGGTCGCAATCGAGCGGCGCAGGTGGTGACGCTACATTGGTTGTATGGGCAACTAATTCGAGTTTATAAAGTCTTGGACATTTCTATCTTTTGAGAGCTAGCTTTTGCAATGGTGCATTCCAAGATTCTATCACAAAAACTATAAATTTTTTATAAAAAATGTTAAAACTTTATAGCAAGATGGGATTTAACATTTTTAATAAAAATTTAATTAACTACACTAATAAAGAAAAGCTACACCTTCACATCGTACGTATACATTTTGATTATTTATCTACCTTTTTTTCTTCTTAAACGTATGACACAAAAGAGGAGAATAAGAAATCATAGATCATAGATCAATCAATCTAGCTATTCTAAACAATTCTCTTAGTTGATTTCCTCCCCCCCACACCCCCATTTTCTCAGATCTAACATTTTCCCCTTCTGGTGATCTTGTCCCTCCACGACTGAAATGCATGTGAGACACCCCATTTGCAGGAAAATCTAATGGTCGGTCTCTATATATTGGCAGCATGCATGTGAATACAAGCGGCTTTCGAGGAAGACCCCATGGCACTTTAATTTGCTTCGAATCTATATAAGTTGGATATCTTCGTTTTCCAGAAACAATTTAAGTAATCGTTAATTAAAGGTAGCCTTTGCTGGTCAAAATGTTAACTTCAATTATAAGTTTTTTGAATTGTAGATGTCAGATTTTTACCAAACTTACCATAAGTCTTGGAGACTTTACGATGTCACATTAAAGTTGACCACATATTAACTACCAAAAATAAAAAAAATTGAGAACATATTTAGTCTAACTTAAGTGTAAAAGACCATTGTTTATCAACAACAACAAAAAATTGTAAAAGACCATCAAGCACGTCTATTAAATTGTATTGGGTTGTTCTAACTTTTTATTAAGAGGGTCATTCTAACTTCATCAGCGGTATCGAGTTCGAATCCATTTGAACACGACTGTATTATAAACTTGATAGGTAGAATTTAGCCACCCACCTACCAAGCTCGAATCTGAATAATCCATGAACTAATAGATTATATAAAAAAAAGATTTTATAAGAGTGATGTTATAGGAAAAGTGATTGTGTTATGTTATAGAGATTCATTTTGCGTGCCAAAATTTATTTTTTTTGCTTTAAAAATTACGGGTCCCACAAAATGTTGTGTGTGTAGGAAAATTATTGTGGTCATGTTAAATGATAGATGTAAATCCCATAAAAAATACCCGTAAGAATTAACTCTTGGGGTCATTTGCTTATTACTCAGTCTGTTGGATTTTATCATATGCAAAAGCAGTTTTTTTTTTTTTTTTTTTCCTTATATAACTCAAACAAAAAATATTTTTAATTAATTTCTCCAAACACAAACTAATTTTGTCATTAATAAGAAAATTTATTATACATAAAATCGATTAGTGAATAATTTCAAACATACTCTTAATATATAAACTGTTTGAAATTGAGTTACAAAATCACCGACAGTTGCGCAGCGTAGGCATCGTGCTTCCAACCAGTGACCACATTTAAGCAATATATATTACGAATGAACATGAAGCATTTATTTTTCAAAGAGAAGAATAAACACTAGACTTGAGAAAAAAAAAATTGGTTAAATTGATTTGTTAATTTCATTGAAATTTCATAACATGAAAGCAAGTTTTCTACTACACAACTCCAGAACAAAACATTTTATTTATTTTTTTAATTTTTTCATTTTCGGAATTAAAACTAGCACTAACCAATATACATACCAAGAGGAAAATGAGAAAAAGAATTACAAAACATCTCATAATTTGTGACCGATAATAGACACATATATATTTCACTTATTTTCTTAAGAGTTGAGAATAGCATTATGCTTTATGAAACACTTGAAGACTGCAACTTTAATTACATTAAAAACTATATAAGCTATATAATTATACGTATTTTGTTTGACGAACCACCACAAATGTGGTTTACTTTATTGTATATATTTAATAAAATCACAAACCTCATATAATATATAAGACACAGCTACATTTGGAGACTCGATCTTAGGCGTAATCGCACATTCCAAAGACACAATATTGACCAAGTTCACACCTATGATTGCACTCCCCACAATGCCTCTTGTCAAAGTTTGTATCAACGCATTGCCCTCTACAACATTTATCAGTGTACTTGCATTTCTTCTTGCACGCACCACAGTTATGCATATCATAGCCCAAATCCATGCACTTGTTGTTGCAGCATGTGGAGTTATTATTGGCACCAATCAAGTTACAAACCTCGTTGTCCTTGTTACAATGATCAGCAGCATTAGGGTTTTGAGCTAGGAAGCGACTCACCCTCTTTGAAGGAAGAACTATTTTGTTCTTACGGATCAATGGTTGCTCTGATGATGATGGCAGATCATTGTGCACGAAAGCCGGTTTCGCGGTTTCTTCTTTGTTGAGGCTTTTCATTGTGAGTGTGATTGACAAAGCCATGGTTATTGCTATGATGAATATCACTTTTAGGAACCCCATGGCTTTGCCAGTAGCAAGAGATAGTTGAAGGGACTCAGGAGAGTGTATTTTTTTCCCTTGTTTGCTTCTTGGGAAAGTGGGAGGATGGTAGAAAATGAAGAGGGACCTAGGGTTTATAATAACTTGACTATAGCGGGAGAAGTTGGCGCCGCAAAAGTGGTTAAAGGTGAAGAGGTTGCATGGTTCATGAGGAAGAGTATTGTGGAATTCTAATATATTCTATTATTTGACCTTATAAAGCTTCAGCTACTTATATAACTTGAGCACTCCAATATCTCTCCATTCAAACTTCAATTTTCTCCATATGGTCCATTATACCCCTCGCTTCATGAGTTATATGATTCATACATCAAGGATTAATAGAAACAAATAATAATACCCGCAAGATGTGGCTCAGTTGGCTTGGTGCTGAGTCCTAGGGGTTCGGGTTGTGAGTCTAAAGGGCTTGAGTTCGAATCCTGGTAAACACACTTTGTGGGTAGCGGAGAAATCCTTACCCTCTCAATCCGAGAAAGAGATTAGTTCCATCCTATGTGGGGTGGGGAAACCCTCGGGTATATCCAAAAAAAAAATAATAATAATGAAAAAAATACAAATTAAATTATTTAAGTAAATTTATAAAGGGTTTTCATTTTATCCTTTAATATAACACAACAAACTTTCCTATACACACAACATTTTGTGGGGCCCACACATTTTAAAACAAAAAAATGAAAAAAATATGGCACGCAAAACGAATCTCTATAACATTACACAATCACTTTTCCTACAACATAATAAACATAAAATCCATTTATAAATCATTCTAAGTATAAACGTTATTAGGTTTTGTATAGACTAACCATGACAAGGGCCAGCGATCTCACTTACGAGAAGCTCCTCTCTAGACAAACCAATCGGCAGCCCAAACACATCAACACCGCTTCTCAAGAGACTGAAAGAAAGAAGCATGAAACCCGTTGGGGCCAGGCGTTGTTTACTAATTCATATTAGTACTAAGTAAGACCGGGAATTCATATTAGTACATCGTCGTCATCGAGACGAGAACGCTTTCTCGCAATTTCTTGGAGCAAGCGCTCGTTCTCGCGCTGCTACAGACAATAAAGAGAAACTACCTTAAGAGCAATGGAGCCTTCCATGTTAAAGGATGACTATGATGTCCAAGGAGAGAGCATGTTAATAATATGAGGGAGGATATCTTGACTACCAAAATTTTTCACTACCAACTTACTACCCATCTAATCATCATTGGATCAAGGAGAGAGAATGCTAAAAAAATTATGAAGGAAGAGAAAATGTTGGTAGTAAGTTGGTAGTGGAAAAATTTGGTAGTAAGAATATCCCTCTTCTAATAATATATAATGGTAAATCTAGTCTAAACGTACTATTTATAAATATTGATACGAGTTTTATTAAAATTAAATTAATAATATATGAATTTATGGCATGTTATTCTAATATCAGTGTAAGAAGAATTGAATCGTCTTATATTTATTATTCGCCATTAATTTATTTGTATCTATGGCTCGCACAATTAAAAACTAGAGACTCTACGTATAAATAAGATTAACAATCAAAATTGAGAGTATAACTTATAATGTGTGAAATGATCTGATTCTATAAATTAATTTATATAAAATAAAATTCTAACAATGGAATCTCACATACTTGTGGAAGTCAAAGGGTACTAATGACATTCTAGCATTGCCAGACATTTGATGAAATTGCAGTGGATGGCCTGAGGAAATTTAGGCATGCTGCTAGGATAAGCAAAGGGCTTTGCCGTATATGTTGAACTTTGAACAAAGGCATGATTCATAAATGCAGCTGCTACGCTTCGTGTTTAATTTGCAAAACAAATTGAAACTTGGGTTCAAAGGCTGGTTTCCAAGGGACTAATCTAACCATTTTTGTTGGCCAATTAAGGGATGCATTGTGCAAGTTAACTAAGCTTGAAGAATTTAAGCTACATGAATACACGTGGACTTTGTAAACCGTACACAAAATCTGTGCAATTAAGAATGAATGGGGTTTGAAACTATGAGCTCCAGATGTCGCCTTACAATAGGTTGTTCATATTTGATAAGTTAAAATTCTATATTGCTCTGAATATTTTTTGTTTTGACACTTGCGATTTCTTAGGTTTTTGCGCTTTAATTATTGCGATAGTTTGTATTATCAGTAAAGAAAAACGTATAATGTAAACAAGAATACAAGCATGAATATGCGGACACGATAGTCCTAATTTCCTTACATATATAAGAAATATTGTAATGCTAAACGCGTTTATTAGTTTATCACGGAAATCGATCATAGCCCATATGTTTCATGTTATTATAAAATGATATATTTATAAAAAATTTAATTTATAAATTTTTATAATGCAGAACTGTGGAGGGGTGTGGAAAGCTCCAAGATCATCTTTTGTCTCTGTTTTGAGCCTTTGGATATATGCTTCAACCTTTGTTCTTGAGTTTTCATGTAAAAGATCAAGTCTTGGCATGTTAAATGAGTAGATTAAGTAACCAACGTTAACATTAGCTTAAATGTGCATAAAAATGCATGCTTGGACGTCTAGAAACGTGAAAAATGGAGTCTTGGAAGGATATCTTCGCGAAATGCAAGAACTGCATTCTGTCACAAAATATCCGGATGTGATATCCGGATATGTCCTCGTGAAATATTCGGATATTCTGGAAAATGTGTTATGAGCTGTTCTGTCCAAACAGAAGCGTAGAATGGGTTTCTGGACCCTTAATTGGTTAATATGAACCTCTGTAATAAGTTAACTAAGTCAGAACCACTTCGATTTAAGACTTATGGCTTTGGGAGAAGCCTAAGGGCATTAAACGAAAAAGGAAACGTTGTCATAATGTAATGAAATTCTACATATTGTATATTGATAATGTTTCTGGTATAAACATAATGTGATTGTGCTGTTTGGTGACCGTGGACTGGTGTGGACTCTTAGTTGGGATTGTTAGCTTGTGAGGTAAGCTTTCGTGTCCTCGGTTTTATCCATTGTTGGTTCCACCATACCTCATGGAGGGATGATATATATGCATGATGTGTTTTCTGAAAATATGTGATGAATATTGACATGTTATTGAGCTGTTTTATGAGTACAAATGCAATATGATATGTATGTGAGGTTCCACCTAAACGGTAACCCCTGAGTATGTGGAGACATACAAGATGGTAACTCCGTAGGTGAGGTACAAGAGAGGAGTCTTGTACTGTGAGTTGTAAACGTACATAATTCCTACCTTTTATTCTCTGGCCAGTAGGATGCATACTCACATGACATGGATATATGCTGCATTGCACAGATTATGAAATTACATTGTTGCTATCTTTTTAGAACTTATATTGCACATTTAAGTGAGCTTAGGGTGGAGAGATTTGTCTTACTGAGATTTCTTTTTAGAGATCTCACCCCGTGTGGGGCACATTTTCAGGTACAAGTACCTCTGAGGTTGAGACCTCTGGTGGCAGGAGGCCGGAGTTGAGCTGATTTATGCATGCTGTTTATTGATATAATTGGATTACATTATGCCTTGTTATTTGATGGCTATTGCATTGGAGACAGTAGTGTGTTTTGTTGTTATATTTGGTGAGCATGGGAGTTGTCCATGCCACACTGTTATCGGTTATGTTTGTTTCGGACTTGAGATGTATAATTGTATCAGGATATTGTCCGGGCTACGTGTTGTAGTTCCATGACTAGATATATATATATATATATATATATATATATATATATATATATATATTTGATGAGGTTTTTCAGCATAGTTATTTATTGCAATTTACATACAGGCTATATTTTGAAATGGAATAAGTAAATCAACTTGGTTAATAAAGAATGGTTTCATAATTGGAAAAAGTTAGCTTCCATATTTATTTAGCTGCGCTATTACCATATGCACGTTTAATACACCGGTGCATACGAGGTGTTACATAATGCATTCCAAGGAATGCATAGTATAATTTGTAAATAAAAAGTTTGTAGATATAATCTAACCCATTATAAAATTAGCAATTCTAACATTTTTAAGTCTTTTTAGGCTTCAATAAGCATACGACAATAATCCTATTTGAATATGTTAGGAAATTATATTTCCTAATGAATTTGTGGGCTACATATTGTATTAATAATTATATTATTCTATTTAATATAAATATTAGGTAAATTAAAATGATCAAATAAAGATGCCTAAATAGATTCCTAAGCAAGTGAGAGAAATGTGTGGAGACCAGAGTAGGGCCAACTAGGTATAATGTGAGCTTACTGGCCTAACAATAAAGAAATCACTATAAAGTGTTATGGTTCCTAATATGTCAAATAATACTCATATTTTCTCTTTCCTATCAAGAGAGAGACAACACACTAAAGAATAAGGATTAGTGTTATTTGCCTGAGGAAGCCCACATATTCCAAAGTAGAAAATCTAAGTTATTTTGTTTCTATGGAAACATGTATTCCTCCACATTCTGTTAATATTTCTGTATGATCTAATATGATGGATTTTGATTTGTAGGTGATGGTTATCACCATAAGTTTTGGAGGAATTAATATTCCAACAATTGGTACCAGAGCAATCGTCATATTAAATCATGAGGGAATTAAGTTTTGTTATTTTTTTATATGATGAATCATGAAAAATTTTGCTTTATTGTCTTTTGGCTTTTAAGTTTTGATATTTTTGGGGTATAATTTTTGTTTCTTTGGGTCTTTGGTTCAATATTTATACATGACTTTAAATAGAGATAATGGTTCTACATCAAGTCTCTTCAATGTAGTATTATTTTTGTTCCCTGATGGTGATTTTTGGTTTTGGGACAAAAGTTACAATATTTAATTAGTTTTAAAGTAGTTGCATTATAATAGCTTTCTGAACCTCTCGTATTGAATCATTGGGGTTTATTATTTAAACTTTTGAATCTGCATAAAGGTGGAATCTTTGGAAGAACTTTGCTTCGTAACTGAAGAGGGTTCTTATTTGAATTGGAAATTTGAATGAACTATGAATTATTTTAGGAAAAATTGGACTTGTGGTTTGAAATAAATCAAATTTTTTAAAGTGTCTGATTTTGGAATTTTCTTAGATTTGATATACTTTGTTAAAATCCAAATAAGAAATTTTTTGGAATTGGTTATCATGACATTTTCATATTTAGAACCAAGGGAAAAGGTATTTTTTGTTAGGTTGTAGGCCCCGAGTTCTCATTTATGGGGTACCAGGATAAGAAAATTTTAAAGGTTCAATGCAATTAATCTTATATAACTGGCGAGAAAGATTGATTGTATGACTCTAAAATGAGTTTGTTATTTCTCGTTGTTTGCTTTTGGAATTAAGTATGGTGAGTTTGTTAGCCATAAAGGTGTTTCAAGTCCTACAAAGTTGATTTAATCCCAAATGGTTGGTCATATATATATATATATATATATATATATATATATATATATATATATATATATATTGTTCATACAATAACGATCGGCCCAAAGGAAGGGTATATATTATTTGGCCAAACAAATGCACTTGTGATAATAAATGTGTGTGACAATCATAAAGAAATTTCCATGTGAAGAATAGTTGGCCTAAAGACAATGACGTTTGGGATTTTATCGAGCTTCGTACCTTTAAAACCAAAACAGATTCCAAGGGCAACCTCTAAAGATATAAGACATGTCTAGTTGCTAGAGGTTTCACTTAGAAGAAAGACATAGACTATAAAGAGACATTCTCTCTAATTTCTACAAAGGACTCTTTTAGGATAATGATGGCACTTGTGGCTCATTTGGATTTGGAGCTACATCGAATGGATGTAAAGACAACGTGTCTCAATGGTAACATTGATGAGATGATTTATATGGTGCAACCAGAAAACTTTGTATTTAGAGATTCAAAGTCTATGATTTGCAAAGTAAAGAAATCCATCTATGGCCTTAAGCAAGCTTCTCGTCAATGGCATCACAAATTTCATCAGGTTGTCATCTCTTATGGCTTTAAGGTGAACATGATGGAAGATTGTGTGTATCATAAGTTCAGTGGGAGTAAATTCATATTTCTAATACTATATGTTATTGATATATTACTTGTCAGCAACGATATAAGCTTATTGCATGAAATCAAAAAATTTCTCACTAAATTTTTTGAGATGAAGGATGTTGGTGATGAATATTTTGTCTTAAGAATACGGATACTTCAAGATCGCTCTCAAGGTATCCTTCGGTTATCGCAAAAGGCCTATATTGAAAAGTGGATAGATTTGGCATGAAGGATTGTACATCATGAGACACGCCCATATCTAAGGGTGAGAAGTTTAGTCTTGATCAATGCCCTTAAGGTTAGCTTGAGATGATGGAAATGACAAAGGTACCTTATGTTTCGGCAGTAGGAAGCCTTATGTATGCCCAAGTTTGAACTCGGCCTGATATAGCATTTATAGTGGGAGTATTAGGCATATGCTTGAGAAATTTAAGAGTGGATCATTGGAAAGCAACCAAGAGGGTTATGGTATTTAAAGAGAATAAAAGATTAGATGCTCACATATCAGATGTCAGATGAATTAGAAATTATCGGGTATACTGACTCTAATTTTGCTGGATGCCAAGACAGTAAAAGATCAACGCCAGGTTATGTCTACATGTTAGCTGGAGGAGCTATTTCTTGGAAGAATACTAAGCAGACACTCGTAGCTTCCTCTACTATGGTCGTTGAATTTGTAGCTTGTTTTGAGGTGTCCAACCATGGGGTATGGCTACAAAATTTTGTCACAGGGCTGCGTATAGTAAGTGGTGTTGAAAAGCCACTTAAGATTTATAGTGACAATAGTTCAATAGTGTTGTACTCTAACAATACCATAAGCTCTCCAGAATCAAAGCACATTGGTATAAAGTTTCTAGTTGTTAAAGAAAGAGTTCTGAGTGGTCATATTTCCTTATAATATATAGGGACGAACTTCATGCTTGCGGGTCCTCTTACTAAAGCTTAGTGCCTAAGGTCTTTCACGAGCATACTACTCATATAGATGTTGTTTTGTTTGATGAAACTATGGTTTAGTGGGAGTTCTTTATGTGGGTGTTCTATGTAAAAATATTTATATGTTTGTTTTCTGCAGAATAAAGATTTTGATGTTATTTTCCCTCTGATGTGTATATTTTGTGCTTTTGTTTCTGCTTTGTGTATACAGAAAATCAAGGATTGATCTCATAAGAACTAAAGTTGGACCAATTGGAAATAGGCATGTATATTATAAAGTAGGAGATTTGGAGTTAAAAAATTTCTCTCTTAAAAGCTATGTATATTAGTCGTTATTATTTGAACGTCATTCCCCAATTATGGATAAATGATCGATATATAGGCTAAATTTATTCTTAATGCTAATTAATTTGACGAGCCTAATTTTCAACATCATATAAGATAAAAAAAGAGGCATACAACGTCATTTGCATAGAAATCGATGTGCAATATAATTATGCATCGGTTAGAGCGTCTTTTAATGGACAAATGCCAATTTCGGTAGCTCACGTCATGTATATCGTGTTTTGGCAAACCAACACAATATAATGTTATCATGCGTCGATTCAGTGCCATTTTACCGTATGTGATGTGATTTTGTTGGTTTATGCCTCATTTTGATCGAGCGACGTAATTTGATGTTAGTTGACGATGGTTCAGGTGTCATTTAAGGTTAACCAACTCCTTAATTACCATGTTATCTAGCATATGTTTGTGTAGATACAAAATATGTTTTGATCATAAAAAGAGACGAAAAAAAGAGCATCGATTAAAAGAAAAAAACTTAAACTATGTGTGAAGATTAAAGATATATAATCTAGCCACACAAGAAGAATAATGGTATATGAAAGTGGTGAGAACATAGACGAGCCTTGAAGAAAACTAGCAATTAATCAAAAGTAACAAAGTAGACTGAGAAGAGTAAAAATAATACCAAAGGATACAAGCCATTGACAATATTCAAGAGAAGCTTAATGTCACAAGACATAGTAAAAAATATAAATATAAAGTCTAACAAAGTATTAAAGCATCACCAAATTCAACAAGTCAAGCATTAAGTCCAAAAGAAGATTCAAGATCCAAATATCAATACATAAATCAATTTGTCCCTACTTAATTACGGTTTTAGGACATAGATCTAATTGTAAGGGTATATGTGGACTTGCATTACATGAGCTCAAAGTATTTTTCAAATGACATATTTTCAAAGGGCTTGAAGTTATTGGATAAATCTTTCAAAAACAAAATGGAAGGAAAATGGTTTAGCATATTTTGAACTTATAAACATCTTTCCAAAGGTCAATTGCATGTGTTTACTATAAGAACCTGCACCGTTAATTAAGGAAATTAATTAATTAAATGTGAGAATTAGGAAATAATTCCGTAATTGACCCTAATAATTATTATGAGACTCTAATAATTATAGTAAGTGAGTAATAATGCTGAAAGTCATTTTTCGGACGAAAAGTGCAGATACCGGTTCTACTACCCGGTATAAATGCGTACTGGTGAAGTATCCCGGAAAATTATAATAAGTACATGACAATTACTAGAATAATATGTAGGACTTTTAAAACGAGTTTCAAGTCAAAATAATGAGAACTGGTGCCAGAACTGATACTGGCTATGGAAAAGCGCATACAGGAAAGGTGCTCCGAAAAATAAAATAAAAATATGAAAAATCTTACAAAAATGAGTAGGTTAAGATTCCAAAGTTTGGGATTAAAATGATGAGCGTAGCAATTAATGTTAATACTGTGCGTTTATGACTTAGTGGCTATATATACACTCATTATTGGGCACAAAACCCTAGAACCACTAATCTTATGTGACTTATGCTGCTGAGTGCACCCTTGCACTGTTTCATTGCTGCCTTCTTCCTCTTTGAGAGCCTAGTGGCCATTTCTTCCTTATTTTTCATGGTTTTATCATCCTAAACACCTAGAGTGAGTGTGCTTGAGATTGGTGAGTGTGGGGAGTGACTTTTGGAGAGTGTTCAGCCATTGTTGTGGCTGTGCGAGGTCTGTTTTGTGGGCTTAGAAGTCTTGTTCTTTGTTTGTGAAGCTCCAAGGAGCAACCTTTGAAGAGAAAAGATCAACCTTGGTGCCATTTTCGTATTCCTTGAAGTGTGAACCTTAGAGGCCTTGTGGTGAGCTCCAAGAGCAGTCATTGCTTCTGTTTTGAGGCCTTGAGTAAGTTCCCTCACTTGATCATGAGTTTTGATGGGTTAAAGGTGGTGTCTATGCATGTAAATGAGTTAAACAAGTAACCAACTGATATATGAACTTAGAACAGATTAAAAATGCATGCTTTCACTTTTTAATGGATTAAAAATGGAACCTTGGAGGTGATATTTCGCAAAATACAGAATCTGCATTCTGTCGATAAATATCTGGATATTTGGTTGGAAATATCCGGATATTGATATCCGTATATGGATATCCGGATATGGGGTCTTGTGATATCCGGATATGCCCCCGACAAATATTCGGATATTCTGGGATTTCGATGAACAGTAAGGTACTGTTCATACAGAGGGCTTGTGGACCCTAGATTGATGAAGTGATACTTTTGTAATAAGTTGTTTAAGTCAGAACCTAGGTGGTTAGGGCTTAAGGCTTGTGGGAAGCCTAAAGACGTAAAACGGGAAAAGAAAACGTAGTTTTTATGTTTATGCGTATGAGCTATGATTATTGATATAATTATTGGTCCAAACAGATTGTGATTGTACTGTTTGAGGATGTTGAGCTGTGTGGACTCTTGGCATATGATTGTGAGCTTGCAAGGTAAGCTTTCGTGTCCTCGACTTTGCCATTGTTGGTTCCACCAAGTCCCATGTGGGGATGGTTTATATGCATGATGTTGTTTTCATGTATTCTTTTATAAATGCTATTGAGCTGTTATATGTGAGTGCCTTTATGATATGCATGTGGTGTTCCACCTATACGGTAAGCTTGAGTATGTGGTACATACAAGATGGTGAGGTTGTGGGTGAGGTGCAAACGATGTTCCTTGTACTAAACCGCATTTCTCTGGCCAGTAGAATAGTGATAACACACATGGCATGAATATCTGTTGCACTGCATAGTTTTGGAACTGATGTTGTTAAACTTCTTTTTGGAACTGATGTTGTTATACTGCTTTTTGGAACTTATATTGCATGTGTAAGTGAGCTTGGGGTGGAAGATCCTTGAGGACCCCTTGTCTTACTGTGATTTCTTGTTTAGAGATCTCATCCCACGTTTGGGGATGCTTATTTCAGGTCCAGGTAACCCTGGGGTTGAAACCTCGGGTGACAGGAGGCCAGAGCTTAGTTGATACATGTTTTATGCTGCTTATGCTGATGTGCTATTATGAGTGGATGCTGGATCTTGTTTACTGCTTTGTGCTTTTAGCTTATTATTATGATATTGTCTGTTAAGACTTGTTGGGCTTGATGCCTTAATTGGTGAGCATGGGGATTATCCATGCCACATTAGCTTGACTTTATGGTTTTAGGCTTCAGTTGTAATAATGTATCAGGATATTGTCTGGGCTATGTGTTGTAGGCCCGTGACTTAGATACTCACTTTATTTATGTAATGAGGTATTTCAGTTAGCTGTCTTGCAATTTACATACAGGCGATATTTTATGATAATTGATTAAGTAACTGACTTGGCTAAGTATTAATGACGTCATAATTGAATTAAAGAAAAAGTTATTCCGCATTTTAATTAAGCATAGCTTAATACGATGACATATTAACAAACCGGGTATACACAGGGTGTTACAGTTACAATGTTCGAAATATTTTTAGATTAAAAGGAATACATTTTTGAAGTAAAATAACCCTGTTGCATAATATATATGGATATGAAAAATGACATATCAGGATGTGCATATCCAGATATACATATAGGAATGCGACCTTGTCATATTTCAGGATATGAGGGGGCTGATATATTCGGATATGTCTCGACATATATCTAGATACGAGCTTTCTAGAAAGTGTTTCCATAGCTATATTTTATTGTAAACTTGTAAATACTCACCCCGAATGGCTATAAACAATCTTGAACATTATTGAATTATTATTTGAGCATTTCTTCGTAGATTTCATTGATCATACACTTACAAAACTCATATTGATCCTTTGAGCTTATCTCATATACCCATAATACTTCAATTTGTATTATCTATATTTTGAGAGTGTTTATTCAATTCCAAACTCATTGCTTATTGTATTCTTGAGTTAAAGGGTAGTTAGACCCTTAGTAATTGAGAGGTTGCCTATACATAACCTAGGAAAGTTTGGGAAGAGTTGCGAGGGTTGCCAAATACCCATAAATTTGGTGAAAGTTGTAAGGTTGACAAGTTCCCAGAAACTATTACTATTTTTATTAACTTATTATTATTGTTGTTATTAACCGGTTAAGTGTGAAAAGAATTATAGTTCATGGGGTTCAAAAGGAAACACGTGATATTTTTGTCCTTTAGTGGCTTTTCTCTTTTAGGAATAATATTACTCTTTATAATTTTTACTTATTGAAACATTAAATTATAAGGGTTTAGAATGCAAATGAATAAGAATTTTAAAAGACCAAAACTATATATATATATATATATTGGGGGCAGGATATTCTTACACTGGTGCAAGAGTTAAACGTCTTACACTTAATCTTGACCATTTATCCACTTGTATCCAATGACTCACATTACTAAAAAATTTGAGCCCTAAGATATAAGTGAGATTATCGGACAAGATTAAGAGTGTAACTTACGCTGATGTAAAATGATCCTATAACTATATATATACATTATATATATATATATATAGGGATTTGCATTCATCATGCAACATGACAACAAAAAAATTTCTACGCACACAACATTTTGTAGGGCCCGCATTTTTTAAAGCAAAAAAAAACTATGGCACGGAAAATGAATCTCTATAACATAACACAATCACTTTTCCTACAACATAACTTTTATAAAACCCATATATATATATATATATATATATATATATATATATTGGAAAAGTATTTTTCCAGTCACCGGAGATAAAGTTATCTCCAGTGAGCTCAAAATGACATCGTTTTGAGGTTATAAGATTAAAAAAATTATAATAATAAAGACTAATATAACCCTGCAATATATTATAATTACAAAAACATCTTGATTTCCGTCCCAAAACGACGTCGTTTTGGGCTCACCGGAGATAATTTATCTCCATTGACCGGAGAAATCTGTTACCCTATATATTTCAAAAATAAGTCACAAATATAATCCGAATCGATTCACATTTTCAATTGTCGTGACAAATACCAAATAAATTCATTAACCCTAAAACAAAACACACTATAACGTGCCCTACATGTACAAATGCATACTTTCTTTTCTTATCTTCATAATTAATAGTATTCGCTGATTGATGTACACAAAACAGGAGAAAAAGATTTGCAAACAAAGAAATAGATCTTGCATGATACGCCTATGATCATTATTTTACAGAACCTCTAGTCGCCTATTGCACATGGTGTAGTAGTATCTGCGCTTGATCATATAGCACAATGGTAGAAAAAAGAACCTCCAATGACTCTCTATGTCAATGGCTTGCACCATCCCTCCAGATTAAGAACACGCATATGGTGTGGGTTGCCTCGCTAGCACCCTTTTATCCTCATCGAACACAAACACAATCAACTCATACTTATTTCTTCTAAGGACTTTTCATAGCACAACATCTTCATTAGTCACATATTTCTTTGTTTAGCAAGGTGTCTCCTACTTCAACATCAAAACTAATTCAATTTTTTTTCTTGTTAGTATTCAATTTTTTAGCAAGGTGTCTCCTCCCCCTAATATCTCTCTAATATGATCTGATCTCTCTCTTTCATCCTAGTTCTTGTTTTTTTATTAAAGCTTCCACCTTTTATAATGTTTGATTGTGTTCTTGATGTTCTTATTTTACAGTGTATTCTTTTAGTTTATGTTTTTGCCTTTTGTGAAGTACGTTGCTACAATTTTTGGTATTTGGTGTCGGTTAGTTTTTTTGCTGCTGTTGCCATTGGTTACATCATATTTTTATTTTTATTTTCTTTTTTTTCTCCCTTTATATAACACCTTGGATTCCTACTTTGAATCAATTTTTCTTATGTGGTTTTGAGTTGAAAATGAAAGTTGAAAGATAATATTTTGATGGGTACTATTAGTTTTTTTTTTATTTTTATTTTTTGTTAAATTATTGAATATTAAATGAAATATACACTATATAATTTAAATATATTATTTAATATTAAAACGTGTCCCAATGTGTCGAAATCCATAATTTTTTAAGATTGATGTGTCGGAATGTCGTGTCGTATCGTATCACGTGTCGCGTCGGTGCTACATAGGGTAAGATCATGCAGAAGAATAATTTGAGAAGATGAAAAAGATAAATGAACAAAAATAGAAGAAATATGTGCACAAAAGCTGATTACCAATGGAAAATATGTACTAACACATCCTATTTATATACAAACTAAGGAGGTTTTTTAAACTCATTTTTTGTACACCCAAAAAATTAATTAATCCTAATAAACATAGGGTCTTTATTTTATCATGTTACATGAAGTCATGCAACACTAAAAGAAAAGAAAAAATAATAATAAAAAAATATTATAAGACACTTTGTTCAATAATTTTGTCTTGTCTTATCTTAATATAACCAAATTATTTTTCCTACAACATAACTCTTATTTATCCCATAAACATAATAATAAATATTATTAATAGGCTTAACAATTTTCTAGTAGAAAATAGTGATATTATTAATAGGCTAAACCATTACCCATGCAAAAGTGGTGGGATATTATATGTTAAGATGCGAGTCATTGTCACTTAACAAAGGCATCGTAATATAATATCCAATTGTTTTGGACTAAGGGTGTTCATCAACCGATCCAAATCGATTCAAACCGCGGTGACCGAACCGAAAAACCAAAAATCGAATAACCGAAAATCGAAAAAAATCGCAAATTTTAATTGGATTGGATCGATTTTCGGATTGGTAGATGAAAATCGATCCAATATATTAATTTTTTTCTACCTACTTGGGTCTTTCCCCAATCATAATCCAAAAAATTTTAAACTCAAGACTCATTAACCTATCAACTAAACCCAAGAAAAAATCTAGTCACATCTCATCAACAAAATTTTCTCTATGTAGAGCTTCATATCTCATTGTCCACAAAAATATATATATATATATATATTATCGTTTACTGATACTTTTGTATTTAAGAAAAATGAAATTACAAAACCAATATATACAAAAGATGTTATTTGCACAATAATCATGAAACAAATTTTAGAATTTTTAAAAAATCGAAAATGGATCCAATCCAAAATGAAAAATGGGATTGAATCGGATCGAATTTGAAAAAAAAATCTAGACCGAATGTATGATTATATGATCAAACCGAAGGGATTGGATCAGATGATATCTGCTTCCAAAATCGATTCAATCCAGACCGCACACACCCATATTTTGGACCACATATAATTTTCTAAGGCCCCCCTCTCTCTCCCCCTCCCTTCTCTCTCTCCATCTCTCTACAAAGTTGTATCTATGTAGAGCTTCATATCTCATTGTCCAACAAAAAAAAATTATATTATCATTTACTGATACTTTTGTATTTAAAAAAATGAAATTATAAAGCCAATATATATAAAAGATGTTATTTGCACAATAATCACGAAACAAATTTTAGAATTTTCAAAAAATCGAAAATCGATCCAATCCAAAACGAAAAAATTGGGATTGAATTGAATCGGATTTGAAAAAAAATCTAGACTGAATGGATAATTATATGATCAAACCGAAGGGATTGAATCGGATGATATTTATTTTCAAAATCGATCCAATTCAGACCACCAACACCTCTATTTTGAACCACATATAATTTTCTAAGTGCGTCTCTCTCGCTCTCTCTGTCTCTCGACCGAAACTTGAGGGCATACCTCACTGAATAGTACAGATTGTCATGACTACGAGGCATGGTAAATACATACAGAGATATTCTTGCATAAACTTAGTGCATATTTAGATTTGCTTAATTTTTAAGTAAAACCCAATTTTCTTTTTTTGTCAAAATTTCTCTTATTACATTTTTTTATACAATTCTGTATTAAAAGGGTTTGGACGATCATAAATACATATAACGTATGAGTACTATTGGGGAGTAAATTTCTAAGCTCTCGATAAAGCAAAAACAATTTGTTTTTTAAAGGATATGTTGAAATTTGTCGTTAGAATTGGAAGTAATTTGCTATTTTGAAAATTGTTAATAGGGGCCTATTTATCCCATGTTGGATAAAATAATTATATCATGCAAAAGAGATAAGATAGTGTGGTCTATTATTTTTTCGGAAAAAGAAAAAAATAATGAATCCATTATTTTATCTATGTTACATGAGATGATTTTCTGACGTAACATAAGATAATTATTTTTCTTGTTAACAACTGGTTAGGGAATTCCGCTTTGTGTATGTACCGAGGGGATCCATGGAACAAAACTCTCAATTTTCCCATCCATCCTTCTTTCTTTCTTCTAACTTGAAAGAGCTTAGGAGTTTACTTTGTAACAATTACAACCACTTATGAGTCAGTTCGTCCCGCCTCGCTTTTGAAAGTGGACTCAAGAACTCAGCCCGCCCCGTCCCGTTCGGCGGGTTGGTCCGCCTGCCCGAGCTTATTTTATACTGATCCGCCTCGACCCGTCTCGGCCCGCCTATGCATGTCATCAACCCGCCAAAAAATAAGCCCACCCTGCCCCGCCCCATTTTTGAGATGGGTTGAAAAGCTCAGTCTGTCCCGCCCCATTTAACAGGTTAGCCCGCCGAGCCGAATCCGTTTTGCCAGCTCTAACGTATATTAATAACTCATACTCACTTAAGGTGAGAGCATAATGGGTAAATTTCTCTCCCATGAAATTTTCATCCTAAGGAATAAGGATTATACTTGAGTCCTTTCCTTAAATAACATAAATAGCTGCTATATATGTCATCTCATACAAGTCCCTCACTAAAATTTGTATTATAATTTTTTTTTGGTAAACTATTATAATTTATTTTGAACGTAAGATAATTTAATCAGAATACAGAGATGATTCACTTAGGTTATATGAATTAGGTCAATAAATTATTGATACAGAATTAATTAGTAATTAACAATTTAAATATCATAATTAATCAATGATGAGTTATTATAATTGATGATATTGACAATTTATTGACATAGGACACTGTTCTGTCCTGAAGACAGAGATGTCCAGCCCGATAGACTGGCGTGTTTCTTTTGGATCTAGTGCCCTCTCCAAGGTATCTATGAAGGAGATACCTTTGAGTTGAGCAGATCACTGTACACAGAATACTACAACGGCGTTAGCCAAAGGGGAGTGTGTGCACAGTGACAGCGTAATAGTATGAGAAAGAGTGTGTCTACCTTTAGGGTTTACCTGGTATTTATAGGGGTTACCTGTGGGTAGTGCAGATGAGCCTTAGGTGTTTCTGACTCAGATCTCGGCCTATCTGCTGAGCTGTCACCGTGTTGTCGGATAAGTATCCTCGATGGATATCTGTCTTGAGTCAATGCTGACTCAGATATTGGGTTGTCCTTTGTTGGGCTTGCTTCTTAATAGGCCCATTATACGGGTCCATAACAGTTGCCCCCCAGCCCGGTAGTTTGGTTGTCCAGGCTGCCGGGGTGAATTGTCTTGCCTTTTGCTTCAGATTTTTGAAGAGCTTTTGAGTTTTTGTAAACTTTTTGCATATAAACTTTTTGCATATATTTTCCTTACATCTCAAGCTTTTAAACCGGGGTCCTCATTGCCCCCTATCTTGGCGGGTTGATCATAGACCATGGGAAATATTTCACGTATTCTCATACCGAGTTTGGGATGAGCTTGAGTGGTTGGGATCCAACTGGCGAGTTGCCCCCAAGCATCATTCCATACGCATATGTCCTGAGCTTGTAGCTTCCTTCTGAAAACGGGAATGATTTTCCCTTGTCAACTATGTGGACGGGTTATGCATGAACCCGGCAAGATATTGCACATGTTTAACCGGGGAACCTACGAGCTTGAGTTGTTGGGATCCAACTGGCGAGTTGCCCCCAAGTCTCATCCATGTAACCCGGCTAAAAGTTGCCCCCCCAGCCCGGTAGTTTGGATGTCCAGGCTGCCGGGATGAAATAGCATTAATCTCTGCATTTGAATTTTGCATATTTTATTCAAATTAGCAGTCAATTTTTTGCTTTAACTTGGCCTTTTTATTGAAGCAATTTTCTTTGGGTTGGAACTTTTCTTTGGCCGACTTAATTGAGTCAGCGATTGCAGATATTATCTGTCATTCATTCAGCCGGTTTTAGCGAACCGAGTATTTGAATATGTTGTTTCCGTATTTCTCCCCCACTCTTTTTTGGCTGAGGTGGTGTTTGCCTCCTTTCAACATCGACCTCGGCTTCTCCTTTCGAAGCTTTCATTTTGAGCCCAACTTCTTGCGCGTTTGCGCGGTGACTTTATTGATTCAGATTTAGCTTTTTAGCGTTAACTGAACAAAATGACCTAGCCAAGGTCCTGCATGCGGATTCCGCTTTTTGCTTTTAACCCAATAAGGTCACTTGATCAAGGTCGTACCAATCTTCCCCTTATTTTTCAAGTCCTTCTGTTTTTCTATGCTTCGGCTAGGAGTCACACTCCTGCAATGTGCTTTTTATTTTCAACCCATTTTCTATCCAATTTCTTGCATGTTGCTAGTCGTAGTTTTCCAATATCTTGGCGTTATAATGTTCAACTCGGCTTTTTGCCAGAGTGTCATTTCTTGACTTTGGGTTATTTTGACTTTCCCATGCATTCTGGGCCTTGAATTTTTGGAATGAGGAATGGTACTTCATTGCCCCTTATCTTGGTGGGTTGAGCATGAACCGAGCAAGATAATATGTACGTTCCATCTATCCGGGTGATGAATGAGCCTGAGTGGTTGGGATCCAACTGGCGAGTTGCCCCCAAGCACATCATCTTTAACATCATTGTGTTCAGGTGTCTATTTCTTGGATCCTGGATGTGAGTTTGTAGTTCTCCTTACCAAATTCTTGTCAGTAATCGTAGACTGGGGTGTGATTCTTTTTTTTTTTTTTTTTTTTTTTTTTTTTTTTTTTTTTAGGACCACATCTCTCCAAATCTGTCTTCACTTATCCTGGATTGGGGTGTGGTCCTTTTTTCAGGACCACGTCTCTCCAAATCCAGTAGTCGGGGTGTCCGGGGTGCATATCTGATAAGTATAGTTGGGTTGCTGTGCATTTCTATTGATCGCATTTTGTGAATATTTTATTCTCAGCGCGTAGGAATCGGCCATGTCCATGTTCCGAACCTGGATTAGCCTTTGTTCTGTGATGTATGGCTTTAACTATCTTGTCATGTTGAATTCTTACTTCAGACATCCTCCTTTCCTGTCCTACCCAGTAGTTTGGGTGTGCGAAGCGAAGTCCGTTGAACTATAATTTTGTCAAACTTCCGTGACTAAAGACTCTATTGGAAGTAGGAAAGTTTTTCCCTTTGACCTTTTTGCCGAAGTTTTATTGATTCATTGATCCATGTTCTGCATCCATGGATTCCTGTCGACCCATGTTTTGGATTTTTTCTTATTTCGTTCTTTCTTTGGTGCCGGGCTTCATGAGCCGGGTACTGTGTATGCTATTTCAACATTCCTCTTTCAAACTTTTTGGCCGAGGTACGTAGCTCGGACTAGTTGAACAGTCTTTTGGACTGTCTTACCGAGATCTTGAAGTGTAAGGATTGCTGCTTTTCTTTTTTAATCTTGGTTGCATTCCTGCACTTGCCCCCCAGTCCGGCAGTCGGGAAATCTGAGTTGTCGGGCTGTATTACTTTAATCCAAACTGTGTATGTCGGAATACCGACTTTGCCTTTGAAATTTCTTTTTTCTGATTTGGGGATCTTTGAGCCCCTTTTAACTGATATTGTCGGGCTTTGCTCCTGATTTTTTGCATCTTTCGTTTGCAGGTTTGAATTTCTCCTTGGTATACTTAGCCCAGTTTTATATACTGTAGCTTTATTTATCTGAGTTCGGCTTTGCCAGAATCTCGTTGTGATATCGTCTTCTGTTTCAACCTGGTTGTGCCTACCGTGTCTTTTACTGATTTTGACTTGATCAGAATCATTCACCTTTTTGAGTCCTGCGTGCATTGTCGTGGCGTTCAGATGGAACAGGGTGAGACTCCTACTAAAATCGGGACCGGGATGCCTCTTGTCCAGTTTTTACGTTTTTCATCCATTTTATGTCTTTGGATGATTTTGCCTTTGTACTCGCATCTTGAGTTTTATGCCTCCTTGATAACTTAGATATATTTTCTATGTATTTGAGGTTCATCAGATTCCAGAGTTGCCTGAAGTATTCGTTAAATACTTCTAAGGACTTAGCATTCCCTTGATTTTGATAAACAAGCTTGTTTTCTTGTTATCTAGGTTTGTAACTTAGGCAATTTTCTAAGAATATCAAACCTTACTCAAGTTGTTCGTCATCTGAGACGAGTTATTTTTACAACTCGAATAAATTCTTGTTTTTGCAACTCGTGCATTTTACGAGTTCCAGTATATTGACCTGGCCGAGGTCAAAGCATTATGCGGATTCCGCTTTTTGTCACTCTTTGTGACGCATGTTTATTTTAACTTAACGTTTTGTTAAGTCAGCATTGATGAAGGTGATCATTGTCGCCTTCAATCATGACCTGGGTTTCGTAACCCGGTACTATCCAAGGTAAAGGCAGTATTGTCACATGTCCCAGTTGGGTCTTTCGACCTTAGTACGGAACATTTCGACTTGATCAGAGTCAGCGTGACAAATTGCGCTTGTATCTCAGATTTATGTTGATGCATCAGAATCACAAGGATCCATATTTACGAAGGTATTTACTTGTTCATTCGATTGACTTTAACCCGGATTCGTACACCGTGGTTTCATAATATTTAACTCGGCTTGTTGCCTAAGTTTTAATTTCAAAAGGCGTCATGATGACTTGATTAGTTTCAGTTCAATCTGCCCTGTTGAATCTTCATTCATTTTGGATTACGGAAGCGTCCTTCCGCTCTCCCTGAATCAGGCTTGATGTCGCATGTATGCAGTATTCTTATAGGACTCTTATTGGCAAGGCTAGAACTCGCAATCTTGCCCGTAGGCAAGAGGGTTCAAATTCCTCAACGTTATTGGCCGGGCTAGAATTCACGCCCTTGCTCATTTTGGCAAGGGGGGTTCAAATACCTCAGTCTCATAATATTTAACTCGGCTTCTTGCCAGAGTTTCATTTACCCCGGATTTTTATCCTGGGTTTTTTATCGCGGATTGGGGTGTGATCCTTTTTCTAGGATCCCATCTCTCCAAACTCGTCATCATTTTTTTTGCGGATTGGGGTGTGATCCTTTTTCTAGGATCCCATCTCTCCAAACTCGTCATCATTTTTTTGCGGATTGGGGTGTGATCCTTTTTCTAGGATCCCATCTCTCCAAACTCGTCATCATTTTTTATAATAAACCATTTATATTCTGGTGGGCCGGTCTTCATTTTGGCTCTTTCTTCACAATCTACAAAAGTGAAATGCCAACATTTTGATTTTAAGTTTAGGCCGGCAGTATTTGCCTTTAATCTCGAGCCCGGCTTCTGTTGCATCAGCTCTTCTTTCAGCTTGGCTTCTTTTTCCCAAGTCTTGTATTCATCTAGGTGGATTTTCTTCCTTATTTAAGTGGAGCTGGATCTCTTTCCTTTTTTAGAGGGGATCTCCACCCACCTGTTTGATTATTCTTTGCAAAAATACAACATAATAAAGTATGAAGAAGGAAATTAGCAATAATATTTATTTGATCAGCAATCAACAATTATCCAAAAATAATTGCAATCAGCAATTAATAGTAATTGACCAGCAATTGCAATCAGCAATTAATAATAATTGACTAGCATCAATCAGCAATAGTTATTAGTTGGCTATGATTCATTTTATCAGATTTGATTTGGCATCCATCACGAAGTCTCCATAATGTTCCCAATTTTTTCTTGGTCTTCATTTATACTCTATATGGAATGTGGCCTCATGGTGAAACCTGATGCTCCTTTTTTCATGATAATATTTAAAATATCTGCAACCTGTTTTTGACGACATATGATACTAAACATATGCATAATAATTTTGACCAGCTTTCAAAATTATACATCTTGCATAAGAATGCTTATGGAAATCCCACAGCATATAAGAATTTGGTCAAGTAAGAAGTCATGATCATAATTTCTGGGATATAAAGGAAAGGAAAAGAAAGCTTCCTTAATATTTTGTAACCATCTTGCTTGCACTAGAGGACGGTTCCTACGGTGGGAGTAACATAAACCAGCTTAGGTCTTTTTAATTTGGACCCATTGGCATGGTTCCAGCATGTGATTCTTACGCCTACTGAAATCTGATCCCGATTTTGATCGTGATGCCGAACTGTCTAGGCCGAGATGCCTATTGATATTGGCGTTGAATATCAATCCAACTCGTATTTATTCTGCATATCAATTAGCCATCTTTTGCTTGGGAGGATTGTTAGTGGTTACAAACAATAATATTATCTTTGTGATTAAATTATGAAAATATTTAATGTTATATTTCTATATAAAATAAATTAAAAATAAAGCAGGATAAATTATCTATTTATCTGACTTGTCCTTCCAAAGCCAGTGTTCCACGAGAAATTTATGTTTTCCTGGTCCCATCTCATTGTCTCCAATAATTTTGTATCCTTTTTTATTTTCTATCTCTCTCGGTCTTTGTGCGGGGATATAACATATAAACAGTGCAGAAGCTTGGTGCACGATAGGTAAGACGCACATCATATTTTTGGGTATTTTTCCCAAATATAAATGCATTCAATGATTAGCTCAAATTTTTCAGCATTCAATGAAAAATAAATCAATCGATAATTTGGTGATAATATATTGGAATTAATTATTGCAATGAGCAATTATATAGTATAATTAGCAATTAATGAGAATGCATCATCATAATTACCAGAAGTTACAAACCTTTTCACAGATGCCGAGATGGAACATCAAGGATACACTCGGCTAAATCGGGTTCAGAGGTTTGGTCAAGTATACTTTCATTCTCTCCCTTCTAAGTGATTACTCATAATACTGTAGAAGATTGAATTTTAATAAATCTCATAATTTTCAAACCGTGGAGCGGTGAGAGTTGTTGCTACGTCAGCTGTAGTCAAGAGGCTTGTCATGTTGCCGACATCGGCCTCCATGGTGTGTCGGATAAGCAAATCCCAATTGCATCGGCTGCATACATCTTGCCGGTAATCTACCAACTCATTTGTCTCCAGATTGGAAAGTGATTTTGAGTTAATAAATTTTGCTTTAAGTTGGCCTCCTACATGATAACACAGCAGTACGTGCATTCATAATACTCCATATAGAAATATTTGAAGGTTGACTTTGCAACATAACGGACCCCACACCATTGCTTTCCAATAGCTGTGATTTCCAAACGGGACAGTAGGCTATCAATTCAAAAGCATAATTTAAAATTGAAATGGAATGGAATGACTTATCCTTTTATTTGACATGCAAATCCAAGTAAGTCTATTTGCTTCAAAGGCATGTGCCAAGCAGTGCAATAATCGAGAATCGATCTGCAAAATTCCCCTTTGGCCAGAATATTCATCAGCCATCATACATTAGGGGTTGTAAAGATGCGCCTGCCGAGGTTGTGTTTGTAATATTAATAGTCTCAACCCCTGCTAGAAACATCTCTCTTAACATGTCAAAAACTTGTATTGTCATGCTCGACAAGTTAGTAATAATATGAGCATCATTCAAAGTATAAGCATGCAACATTTTAT